>LPNX010397827.1:386540-437816 GCA_001517045.1 Pseudotsuga menziesii
TTGTATTGAGAGAAACACGCTGCTTTCTGCAATATGTTGAGCATGTAGTACTACCAACTCAATCAAAGTCGTCATATATTTGTAGTACCCTTTAGGTACCACACTATTTGCTATGCATATTTTACTTGGATAAGTAAAATGTCCTCTGGATTGCATCATACCTCTAATCTCAAGAATTATGTCAAGATTCTCAAACTTTGAGATCTACCGTAGTAACTCCCTCTAAGGTGGAGCACCATCCTCCCTCTACATCTATATTAGGAGATTGGGGTGATAGGTATCCTCCTCTATTGTTAGTATTCTTTATGTCCATCTATGTCACTTGTCGAGGTCATTAGATATTTGGATCCTTCATCTCAAACTTTGTTGCAAGTTTTCTCTTGTCCTTTATAAGATTCTATCTTCAACCTTGTAGTAAAGGTTGGGATCTCCATCACTCTAGTTGATCCTCAAGTTTTTCATGTGACTGTATGTGCTATCCCATGGGTTCCTACTGAGCTTGTACAAATTCTTCTATGCATTGGTGGTTTTCTGTAGAGAGTCTCAAACCATATAGGTTGTTTGATATTTTCTTCTACTTTTATACACCAATTGTCTAATGTAATATCCACTATTGAAGAGGTGTGTCTAGCTCCTAGAGTAGTGTCTTTCCATAATCGACTATCTCTGTTGATAGAAACCACAAACCTTACTTCGTATCTTTTGATACTTCGATCGACGGTATACTCGATCTTGTAGATCTACTTGGAAGACTTCATAAGACTTCTATTCATGTCTTGAACTCATATCCAAACATCATTTTATATGATCGACTAGTACTTCTAGAACATATCATCCTTCCATTCTTCCTTCTTGGGACAGTCTTTCGTAAAGTGTCCTTTCTCATCATAACTGAACTATTGAGTTGTGATATGTCCTTCTATTCTTGGAGGGAATGTTATTCCTTCTTGTTCTTTCTCTGCTTGACCTGAGTTGTTAGGGCTCGATCTTCTTCTTTTTCCATCAATCAATCGTGCATTTCTCCATATGTGATATTCCTACTAGAACAACTCTCTTCACTGAATTTGGAAGACCATTCAAAGTTGTAATTTATGCTTATGCTTCTTTGACATTGTCTTCAACGGCTTCTAATAACTCCTTGAGATGAGATCTTCTTGTGAATTAATCATTGAATGTTTTTTGACATTGCACCTTCACATTCTTGAGTTGAGTTATCAAGGTCATATTTGTACATGTTCTTCATTGCATTGAACATATCCTTGGGATTCTTCAAGGATGATACATGTGAGATCCAATGGAGACGGAAATACTCATCTTTGTTTTGACTAGGTCCTTCTTTTGCTTTTCTTTTACTTTATCTCCATCTGGATCTGGAGCTTCTTCTTTGACATAGCTCTTCATGGCATGCTTCTTTAAGTATGATAATCACTCTATAATTCCATGCTTAGAAGTTATCGACTCTTTCAAGATTGTCCTCAAGCTTGGTATTGATTGTCATTATTATAAAAACCAACCTAGATACAAATCCTAGGCTCTATCAAGCGCCAAGAGGGATCCAATCTCCTGAGGTGCAAACCTCCTTGAGTGCAGTACCTAAGAAGAGGTTTGCACCTTAGGAGATTGGATCCCTCTCGGCGCTTGATAGAGCATAGGATTTGGATCTAGGCTGGTTTCAGTCGTGGGTGGTGACACAAAACTCGAGTTTGATCAACATTGTGAGGAATGGGTTAAGTTGAAAATACAGATAGAATTATGAGGATTATCTCAATGTAAGTAAAAGTATTAAGGATTGAATAAATTGTTAAACTGAAAAATAGAGACAATAATTTTGTAAGGATTAAATAAATGAAAATATGGTTCACATCGTAGCAATTGTCCTAGCAGCTTTAGGTTTGTAGTTGTTAATTTTTTTAGAGATGAACCAATTCCAAACCAGTTAAGCATAAATACAAGGCTTGGATCCAAATATTAAGGAATATCTATATTTTTATAAACGCTTATTCCCATGTAGCATTTTGATTTCTTTTTTCTTCTCGTTCTTCTGCTTGGCCTCAGCATTACAAAACCCTACCATGATCTGTTCTCTTTTGACTCTAGGAAGGTCAAATTCGTGGGCCTCATCAAAGACCTTGTCATAAACCTCTCCCAACTGCCTTCAAAAAGCATAGTGATGTACATCCCACCTAAGTTTGGCCTCCTTTTGTCTCGCTCATGGAGTAAAAGGCTAGGTGGTACCCTTCAGATGGACCTTACATATGCTACAATCCCAATGTTTGGAGGGGAGACAAAGAGACTCTACAGAGAGAACCAGTTCACCTACATCATCAACAATGCCAAGAACTCTATAAATCATCCCATCTATGTAGTAGACACAGACTTTGGGGCATGCATCCTGCATATAGATGATTCCCATCCAACATCCATGCAGCTTACAAGGACTACGTATCAGCCACCTCTTTCTGGAACATGTTTTTTGATGGGGCCAGCACTCAAACCTCAGCAGGTGCAGGTATAGTCTTGATTTCTCCTTCAAAGGAGACTATACATTTGTCTTATAAGTTGGATTTCAAGACGACTAACAACATAGCAGAATATGAGGCATTGTTGTTGGGAGTGAAGGCTACCAAGGAAATGGGAATCATGTGCCTAAAGATATTTGGAGATGCAGATCTCATCATCCAGCAGGTGAACAATATTTTTCAAGCAAAGAATGTCAGGCTGAAGGCATACAGAGATGAGGTATGGAAACTCGAGGACTCTTTCATGTTTTTTGAACTCTCATATATACCTAGGGCTATGAACCATATAGTTGATTCCCTTGTTGTCTCTGCAAGCATGTTCATTCCCCCTTTGCCTCCTAAGCTGAGCTATGAGATCCAAGTCAAGTACAGGCCATCCCTCCCTGATAATGTGAAATTTTGGAAATTTTTTGAAAATGATGATGAACTCAGTAAATTCCTCCAGGTCGTAGATGAGTTTTCTGATATGCATATTGATCAAGAAAACCTAAATATGGAAGAATCCCAGAGGCTCAAATTAGGAGAAATCAGAATATTGTTCAACTGCCTAGCAATTATACACCTCGGGGTCTGGTGCCCCTAGAAGAGCTTTTTTATCATAATGATGTCCCCTTTAAACCTATCAAAAGGGAGAAAGACCCTGTTGTCCATTAGCACAACCTAGGTAGCCAAAGTCATCCAAAATTGGTAAATTTTTCCTCTGAGTTAACTGCTGATCAGAAGTTAGAACTGTGTAATCTTATGAAAGAGTTTTCTGATGTATTTGCTTGGGAATACAGTGATCTGAAAACCTATGACATAGATATCATCCAACATAGGATTCCCCTGGAAAAGGACACCATCCCTTTCAAACAAAATCTAAGACCTATCAGTCCCCTCCTTCTACCAGTGATTGAGAAAGAAATCCAAAAGCTCCTTAATGCAAAAATCATAAGCCCAGTGAGATATTCCAAATGGATTGCAAACCTAGTGATAGTGAGGAAGAAAAATGGGGAGATCTAGTTATGCATTGATTTCAGAAACCTAAACAAATGTTCTAAGAAAGACAACTACCCCTTGCCCAAGATGGCGCATCTGTTGCAAAGAGTCTTAGGAGCTAGTGTCATGTCATTCCTAGATGGTTTATCTAGCTACAATCAAGTTTTTGTACACCCTGATGATCAAGAGAAAACTGCATTTACCACTCCTTGGGGTACTTTCATGTATGCCAAGATGCCATTTGGGCTAATGAATGCTGGGACCACCTTTCAGAGAGCCATGGACATAGATTTTGTGGGATTGAAAGACAAGTTTGAGCTCATATACCTTGATGAACTCACTGTTTACTCCAACAGCCATGAGGAACATTTGCAGCATTTGAGGAAGGTGTTTTTGAAATGTAGACAGTTTGGGATATCTCTGAACCCAAAGAAGTCTCAATTTGCACTCAAGGAGGGCAAACTCCTAGGTCACATAGTATTAACAGAAGGTGTGAAGATTGATATTGTCCGAGTTGAAGCAATCTAGAATTTGTCCTTACCTAGGTCAAAAAGGGACATTCAGTCATTCCTGGGTAAGATCAATTTTGTCAGGAGGTTTATCCCAAATTTTTCTGAGTTGGTAAAACACATAACCTCTATGTTGAGGAAGGAAGCTGAAATCAAGTGGACAGAGCAGGTAAGAAACTCTTTTGAAGCCATCAAGAAGGCTATCATGGAAGCTCCCACTCTGATTAGTCCAGACTACACCAAGGGTTTCTACATTTTCTCCTTTGCTTTCTATGACACAATGGCAACAGTTCTGTTACAAAAATATGATGAAGGATTTGATCACCCCATTTCCTTTTTCAACAAGACATTGAGGGATGTTGAATTGAAATATGATCCTATTGAGAAACAGGCCTATGCTCTCATCAAGTCACTGAAATCCTTCAGGATTTACATTCTACATGCAAAGTTCCTCGCCTATGTCCCTTCAGCTGCTGTGAAGGATGTCTTGACCTAGCCTGACATTGATGGAAAGAGAGCCAAATGGATTGCCAAGCTTATTGAGTTTGACATAGAAGTAAAGCCCACCAAGCTAGTGAAAGGCCAAGGTCTAGCTAAGCTCATGGCTAAATAAAATTGTGATCTATTGAGAATGAATTTCATTGGTATAAGTTCAGCAAACCTGTAGACAGAGGTAGCAACAGAAGCAGAATCAGAAGCAAAGGTAGTTCAGGAGCAGCATGACAGCCAACAAGTGACTGAGAACTTGTCTTCATGCGAGTGGTACTCAAGTATTATTCATTTCTTACAAAGTTTAGAAGTTCCTCCTGGGCTGATCCTGACTCAAGCACAGGCTCTTAAGCTCAAATTTGTTAAGTTTTGTATAATTGATAAGTTGTTGTATTGGAAAGATGCTTTTGGTGTTTTGCTGAGATGCTTAGATAAAGAAGAGTCAATTCAGGTCATACATCAGTTTCATTCAAGCACATGTGGGGTCCATCATTACTGGAAGAACATAGCCCACAAGACTCTGATGGCTGGGTACTATTGGCCTCTTCTTTTCTCTGATGTGTGTACCTTTGTAAGAGCCTAAGACAAGTGCCAAAGATTCATAAGAAAGCAGCAGCTCAGATCTTTGCCCCTTAGGCCTATTGTAGTGAATGGTCGTTTCCAGCAGTGGGGTCTTGATTTCATAGGTGAGATTAATCCTTCATCAAGTTGTCAGCACAAGTGGATCCTAGTAGCCACATATTATTTCACCAAGTGGATAGAGGCAGTCCCCACAAGGAATACCACTCACCAAGTCATCATGAAGTTTTTATATGAGAACATCTTTATCAGATTTGGTTTCCCAATAAGGCTAGTGACTGATAATGCACTAGCTTTTAAAGTTGGGGCATTGGTTAATATGTGTGAGTCAATGGGCATTCAATTGGTGCATTCCACTTCCTATTATCCTCAAGGCAATGGCCTTGTTGATTCATCCAATAAAATCCTAGTTAGAATCATTAGAAAACTATTGGAAAATAATCAGAAGGGCTGGGATTCTAAGATAAAGTTTTCTCTATGGGTTGACAAGGTGACTGACAAAAAATCCATAGGTACTTCTCCTTTCAAGTTGGTTTATGGTACTGAGGCAATTTTTCCCATTCAGCTGATTCTACCAGTTGCAAAATTATTTTAGGAGGAACAAGATGAACCAAATGACATGGTAAGGAGGATGCTTGATTTGGATGAGTTACAGCAAGTCAAAGAACAGGTGGTGGAGAAGTCAGAAGCTCACCAAAACAAGATTAAAAGTTTTTTTTTTGTTTTTTTTACGAAAATGGTTAAAATTTATTTAGAAACTGGAAAAGAGGCTGCCAAGACCATTACAATACAGAATCAAGTAAGCTAAACTGATCTTTATCTCCATCTTAACATAGCTATCCTTAATAAACAAATACCAGCAATTCATCCAGAATTCTAGGACATGAATCTGAGAACATCAATTCGTGCCTCTCCTTACAGCGTTATTCCTCTTCCAAGTCCTTCATGATCGCTCGACTAGAGATGGTGCGTGGGAAGAATTCAGCTGTCTTCTTCTATCTTCTGATAACCTGCCAGAATTCTGTGATCCAAGCTGAGATGTTGGTCTGTGGACTGAAGATTCCACTGTCTGGCAACGTTCTTGCTCCATCAGATGATGTTAACATGCCCACGTGATGAGGCAGGGCTAGGCCAGCCTTGTCCTTAAGGGAACGATTGATAAGACGTTTCACCATTGACCATCAGCTGATTCTTACTTAGGAGTGTGCCACGATTAGCCTCAGCATCTGCTATGCTGTTAAGATTTCTTAGAACATGGTAAATCTTGTAATTTCTGAATTGCAGCAGAAGAAGAAGGACTTTCCTGTGCGTTTGGGAAAGATTAATGTCCGTTGGCACCTCCTTAGTATGTAACGCTTTGACAATCAGTCTGGAGTCTCCCAAGATAGTAATCTTCTGAATGTTCAGCTTCCCTGCTTGTTTTAGACCTTGCCACAGTGGCAGATACTCTGCATGATTGTTGGAGGCGTGACCTAGACCCCATGCATAGGACAGGTGAAGATTGCCAGAGGGCTCAAAGATGATGCCTCCTCCTCCAGCTTGACTGGGATTCCCTTTCGAGGCCCCGTCAAAAAAGAGGCACCATTCATTGAGGACTGATCTCCATTTGATGAAGTCCTGTTCATTTAACCTGATTTCCCAATTTATCTTTTGAGGAGGCTTGATAGTTTCAATGCTTTGCTGGTTCAAATTGAACTCCTTAAGCCAACGCTCTTCTTCAGGAGAGGGGGTACTCGAATTTCTAATAAAGGGCTTAGTATTTAAGGCTTCTGCAAACATTGTCCGAGCTTTGATAGCCACCTGTGGAGGGAGCCTACTTTCCTCCTTAAAAATTCTGTTGTTCCTCTCCAGCCAGATCTTCCAACATAAAAATTTGGGGATCCACATCCAAACAAGAGTGAGGAGGTTTTTCTTGCTCAGATTGAAGGGAGAAAGGGATTTCCAGCTACTTATGAGCTCCGATAATGAGTTAGGAAGTCTTAAGGAGGTGGACCCTAAGTTAATCCTCCAAGCTTCTTTAGTAAAATCACATGTAATGAACAGATGCTCGGTCCTCTCTTCATCCTGATTACAAAGAGGGCAACGGGAAGGCCCTTCCTATCCTTTCCTCTTGAGGATATCGCTAGTCAAAATGCTGTTATGAAGTAAGGTCCATATGAATATGTCAACTTTGGGAATTGAAGGGAAGTTCCAAAGAGCTTTCCATGGGCCAGGGTTGATAGGGACCCAAGGCAGCTCCAAAATAGCAGAGTAGCCAGCAGCAGCAGTGTATTTCCCCAAGCATGTACCCCATCCCCGCTTATCTTTGGATCTGGCGCTGAAGGGTGACTTCCCTTGAAGGTATTCCAGCAGAGTTGAAGCTTCCTCCTCAAGCTCGCCCAGATAGTCTCCTAGATTCCAGCTTTTCTAGGAATCTATGTCATCTCTGTTCCAGGAGGAGATGTCCCACAATGTGCTGCAATTTTTAGATTGGAGCCAAGCTTTGATGTTCCCCAGATCTATTGACTCATTAAGCGGTTGATCCCGGAGGATGGAATCCTCCCATATTCTAATTTTTGTCCTGTTTCCTGGAATCCACGTGAGCTTAGTAGTGAAGTAAGGTAGGGCTCTTTTGCATAGAGAGAAAATCGGGGATCCTTTCTGCACTTTTGTAGGCTTCTCGAGACATCTCTCCTTGTCTCCTCTGAAGTATTTTTTCCTGATGATTTGCTTGCTCCACGTTCTTTTCCCAGTGATCATATTCCAGAGAATTTTTCCACCCATGGCTAGGTTTTGGGTAGCCACATCTCTAATTTGGAGGCCCCCCTCCATTTTTGACTTCGTGACGTTGTCCCAGCTCACTAGGTGAAGCTTCTTTTCACAGTTTCGTCCACCTTCTCAGAGGAAGAGATGCAGCAGCTCATTAATTTTATTTGTTATGGTTTTGGGGGCTAAAAGGACCGAGCATTGATAGATTCGAAGGCTGGTAAGGACAGAGTTCATCAGAATAACTTTACCTGCTTTGTTGAGCCAATTTGCCCCCCACACATGGATCTTGTTTTTTAGCTTGTCCAAGAGGGGCAGCCAGTGAACAACTCTGGGGGTAGCTTTGAAGATTGGAATACCCAGATAGGTAAAAGTGTCCCAATTAGTAATGCCTCCCATTTCAAGAGTCTGAGATATCTCCAGCATTTCACGGGGGGAGCAATTCCAGCCATAGATCTTACTTTTATGAAAGTTTATTTCACTTCCAAAGTTGTCTCTGTAGTAGTCAGTTCTGTTTTAAAGTTCCTTGTTGTATTAAGGTTGGAAGCTCCCACCAAAAGGGTATCATCAGCGAACTGGGCTTGGTTTACCTCCTTGACCTTTGGGACTATTCTGATGCCTGATAGGCACCTGTTTTGGAGACATCTATTCAATTGGCAGCTTAGAACAGAGGCTTGAATGACATAGAGCACCAGGGAGAGAGGACAACCTTGCCTTAATCCTCTTGAGACCTGGAAAAAATTGGCAGGGCGGCCATTAACCAAAGGGGCAATCCAAGGGGCTGGTATGCAAGCTTTGACCCACTCTGTGAATTTCTGATTGAACCCAAAATTTTTCATTGCTGCAAGAAGGAAATCGTGCTTGACTCTGTCAAAAGCATTGGCCAGGTCCAGCTTTACCACCATACCTTTCTCTTTTTTCTGCAACTGGTATGAATGGCTTCTTGGACTAAGATGATGTTGTCCATAATCTGTCTTCCTCTCACAAATCCACCTTGATTTTCTGAGATTAACTTAGGCAGGATTCTTTTGAGTCTAATGGCCATTATTTTGGTTATGATTTTGTATCCCGTATTGCACAGGGATATTGGCCTGAATCTGTTGAAGTTCTTAGCCCCTTTTTCTTTTGGAATGAGGGTCAAGAACAAAGAATTGGTGCTCCTGCCCAGCTTGGTGCAGCTCTGAGACTTCTTAACCATTATGTACAAGTCATTTTTTATAATGTCCCAGCAAGACATGTAGAACCGGGCTATAAATCCATCCGGCCCAGGCACTTTGTCAGGGTCCATTTTAAAGAGATCTTTCTTAATTTCATGAATTCTAACAGGCGTATTCAGCAACAGGTTGTCATCTTCATTGATCAAATTTGGAATTTCTGATAGAGGGTACGAATTCTGGTCCACGTGCTCCAGATCCGAGGCTGAATAGAGATTTTTGAAAAAAGAATGTGCTGCCTCCTTGATGCCGCTGAAGTCCTTTATGACTTGATATTGCACCTGGATTTCATTGATGGAGTTATAGATCTTCCTGGCTTGGGCTTGCTTGTGAAATAACGAAGTATTTTTGTTTCCAGCTTGGAGCCACAGCGTCCTTGATTTGACTCTCCAGTAGGTTTCCTCTTCTCTGCAAGCTTTGTGATACTTCCTTTACAGCTCAGCTTCCTTATTGAGCAAGGCGGGGGTCACCGGGAGTTCTTCCAAGGCCAATTGGTGCTGTTCCAAGTCTTTCTGGGTTCTTTTCCTTTCATCCGAAGGGGAGCTTAGATTTTTCACCCACGCTTTCAGATCTGCTTTAAGTCTTCTGAGCTTTCCTTCCCAAACATAAAATGGGGAGCCAAAACCTGGTTCATTCCAGGATTTAGTCACCAGATTGAGAAAGCCTTCCTGATTTACCCAAATAGGGCTAAATCAGAAAGGGATAGGGCCTAGCTTTTCCCCAGGGGAAATGGAGAGCGAAATTGGTTTGTGATCAGAGGTATAATGCGGCAGAATCTTGGAGGTCACCATAAGTCCAAGAGTAAGGAAGGAGGAGTGGATGAGGAAACGGTCTAGGCGCACAACTATGTGACCAGGTCCTGTTCTTTTGTTGGACCATGTGTACTTTCCTCTATCATGAATGATATCTTCTAGTTCCCACTCCAGCATCAAGTCTTCCACCCACTCTCTTGCAAGATCCCGGACAATTGATCCCCCTTTTTTTTCAGCCAATGCAAGGGTAACGTTTAAATCTCCAGCCACTACTAAATTTTCAGGATTGTGCTGGTTGAGAAACAATTTTAAGGAATCCCAGCACTCTTTTTTCTCAAAATAGGAAACCGGCACATACATATTGAATAGACTTACAAGGTGACTGGATTCTTTATGGAGCATCTTGGTGAATAACCAGTGAGTGGTTCTTTCTTCTTCTACTAGATCGAGCTTTGCGAAGTCCCAGAAAGTTGTTAAACCCCCCGAAGCTCCTCTTGCACTCACAGCCCTACCCAGGCCTTTTTTCCAGAACGAGTTGCTTGCTCGGAGGAGAGCATCCTCCTCCATTTTCATCTCCTGGATTAGGAGGACTTCCGGCCTTATTACTCTAACTAAATCCCTTATAGCTTCTTCTTTTAGTGTGTTGCCTAGTCCTCTGCAATTCCAGGAGACGTATTGCATTATTTGCCTGGATGGGGGGGATGGCCCCCTTTTGGGGTCTTTCCTAGCTTCATCCCCGATCTAGTATTGATCATTTCTGGAATTGTGTGCTGTGAACCTTGAACCATGTCCTTATAGGACTTCTCTTCCCTTCTCTTCTTCTCAGTCTTTCGTCCACGCTTTGGCTGGTTTGGGGTTCCTCACGGACTGCTTATTTTAGCATCTCCTTCCTCAGAGGATTCAGCTCATGTTTTTGAACCTAGGCTTATGTGTTCCTTTAATGGGCTGGGATCAGTATGTTTAGGGTTTGGATCGAATGAGGCTTGTGATGACCGAACTTCTTCAGCTTCTGGGGCGTTTGTGGGTGTTTGAGCTGCATTAGAAGCTTCCTGGGGAATAGGCTTGGAGTTGCCTTCCTTTGGGGGTTCCTGGGTCGTTTTCTCCTTACTTTTGGTATTGTTGGAGATTTTCCCTTTCTTTAATTTCTGCCATCCTTCGGCATCTTCTTTCCCAGCGGCCATTTTGGGACAGTGTCTTTGGAAGTGACCGTGCTCTTGGCAATTTTTGCACTTGAACGGCAGATGCTCGTAGTCCAGCTTCTGGTAATGAGTCCAAGATCCAACGGTTAGTTTTACTGCCTCAGGGAGGCCGGCTTCAAGGTCAACTTCAACACAAATTCTGGCGCATGTGTACTGTCCCTTATTATCGGCTTTGTCAATGAAACGTCTGACTCTGTTCCCTATTCTCTGCAGAGATTCAAAATCCTAGCAATGAACAGGAAGGTTGGGAAGTCTAACCCACACCGGCACTTCTTTGGGGAGATCAACCGAGAGGTCGAAATCTGGTGTCCATTTGTTCAGGTATAATCCCTGCGTCCCCATGAAGTAGGGGCCATTTCTAAAGATTAAATCTCGGTCTTCTTCTGAGATGAATTCAAAAATAAAAAACCCTCTCCCAATAGGGTAGCAAGTTACTCCATGTTTCAAGTTGGGCTTCCAGTTCCTTTGTATCCAATCATCTGTAGACTTTGTGGAGGGCCATAATCCCATAAACTGACCCACGAGGCCTCTCTTAGCCAGCGCCAGATCTATCTTCATAGTTTTCTCTTCAGGAAGGGATATTTCAGGGATTCCTCCATTTTCTTGATGAATTTCAGAATCTCCTGAGGGGAGGTCTTCTTACCTCTGTAATTGAGGACCCTCCGAAATGCCTCCTCATCCAAGCTCGAAGGGGGGGGGGGGAGACCTCCCCTCCCCCAGGCGCTGCCATGACCTCTCTCACGCTGCTTCTCCAACCCTAACTCGCGTTCCCAGCCGGCCGGTTCACAGCTCGCAGTATGTAAGATTAAAAGTATTTTTGACAAGAAGGAAAAGGTGGACAATTTTCAGGTTGGTGACTGGGTTCTGAAATGGGATGCTGTCAGGAAAGACAAGAGAAATAATGGTAAATTTGACTCTCTATGGATAGGCCCTTTTGTGATAGCTCAGGTGCAACAGAACAACACTTTCAAACTACAAAATCTGGAAGGTGAGGAGGTGTTTAATGGCCCAGTCAATGGACGATTTTTGAAACTTTATTTTATCTAAGGCTTTAAAGCCTTATTATTGTAAAATATTATCTGTTATTTTTTGTTTTCGCAAAATAAACTCCATTCCCAATGGAACAGTAGAAGATAGGTTTAATTCTTATTTTTCAGGAAAGGCATTTGGTCTAGGGTTCTTGGGACCTCACAGGAAGGTTCCCATCCCCGAGTAGGAGCCAGATGTTATCTCCTAAATAAATTAGTCTTCAATAGGTCAAATTCAGAAAATTTATTTTTGCATAGTGAAGAAGATTTCAAGGCACATTATGAAATATTTTGGTATGTTTAACAAAGTTGGAATGCCTTGTGCTCTGTTTTTCCATAAAAAAATCAAAGTTTAGCTTTCGGTGGCTTAGGAGAACTTCTCAATAGTTCATTCACCACCGAAAAGCCTAGCTTTTGGCAGCTTAAAAGTTTGATCCAGGAATACATTAACCACCGAAAGCTCATTGACTCCGTTTTTTAATAAAATTTTGAAGAAAATCTTTCAGTGGCTCAGGCGAACTTCTGAAATAGTTCATTAGCCACCGACAAGCCCAGCTTTCGGTAACTAAAAAATGGATCCAAGATTATCTTAACCACTAAAAGCTCCAAAAGAAGAAAATGGTTAGTACATCCATCAAAATCAACCATCGTCAACATGAGGAGTGCCACTATCGAGCACTTAACCACCGAAAATACTGGGACTACGAAAAATCACGAGCTGGTAAAGAAGAGGTTGTTATGAAACTGAAGTGATAGATTAAAGACCGAAACCCTAGCTACCCTCCACATATCCCGTAACTGTATCCGAACCACCACAAAGCATTAAGCCGAGTTAAAATGATCACTGCACTGGTCATCTCATGATTATCATTCAAACTTACTGTCCCCCTGCTCAAGTACCAATCACTGATCATCCCCTCAAAATCAACACCCTCTCCTCAGTCCACTCCACATTTTCCTACATGCATCCTCACTGATGCAAGCCCTTCCTGAATCCAGCACGGTAATCTCCTTCCCCAGGGTTTGAATTTTGATTTTGCAGGCACAAGAAGAGCAGTCCAGAAATGAATAAAGGAGGAGGACCTGCCCTCAGACAGGAGTTGGGGAACATTGGCTATCTCAAGTCACACCCAAAGGTATGCCAATTCTTCAAATATGCAGGCTGTTACAAGTTCTGTGAGAAAATTTAGGGATCCCACCAGCAAGTTGTAAAATCCTTTGCTCTCTCTTTTGATGGCTCGTGGCATTGATAGGTAGAGAAGATTTCGAGGTTGATGAGGCCCTAACAGAAGAAGTAGTAGAACTCCCAAGGACTGGGGAGAAATGGTTCAAAACCACCATCACAAATGATGTGGAATTCAGGTCTTACTTGAAACCTAAGCACAAGAATGTAGTATGGAAGAAAAACATCCCTTCAACCTGGCTTGAGGAGAAGTGGCAGCAGTTGTTGAAAGCAATCCTGGTTTATATAACTTGTGAAGGAAGGTATAATAGGGTGTTGATATACCACTTTAAATTGATGAACCATTTCACTGGCAGGAGCCCACTAAACCTACCTTTTTACCTACACAATAGCTTGACCAAGATATCCCATCAGGTCAAAGCCCAGCCCACCAAAATTGCAGGAAGGCTATCCCATCATGGTTTGATAAAGCTCATTGTCCAATAACAGTTGCAAAGAAGAAACATAGCATGGACACACTTCTTATTTTGGAATGAGTTTGAAATGGGCTTGCAGCCAGAAGACAAAGGGAAGTCCCCTTCAAAGAAGTCCACCACTCCTGGAAGTGGTAAGAGGAAGAGGAGGGCCATCTCTCCAGTGGCAGTGGATTGGGCCTCTCCAACATCTAAGACCAACAAAGCCAAGATAAATCTGGATTTCAGTGGAAAGGAGGAGGAGTCTCCAGCACAAGGTAAAAATATACTCAACCTACCTTACTCAGAATTTGAAGAAGAAGAGGATTAAGAAGTTGACCTAACAAAGCAGGTTGCAGCAGAACATGAGGAATTTCCCTCACCTACACCAAGGGAGGGTCAAGATGAACCAATGGAAGAGGTTTCCTCTAGCAAACCTAGGTCCCAAAGAATCAACCAGCTATTAGGGCAAGTATATGAACTAGAGGTCTTAGAGAGAGAAATAAAAAGAACTAATGCAAGATTAACCAAGAAAAATACTGAATTACATAATTCTCTTCTAGAAATGAGAGGGATGTATATCTTGCTGCAAAAAAGAAATCTGAGATTAATGAAGGACAACTCCAGGCTATACAAGATGATCAGACTGTTGAGGTTGCAGAATAAAAATTCAAACCCTAACTCTCAAGCTCACCTTGCACTAGAAACCCTAGCAGAGGCAGAGCCTTCAAGATCCGGAGGCAGCCCATGATACTGTTGCTATTTCAAACCCTATGCAGGTTGAAGAAGTGCCAGAAGGTCAGAAGTAAAGTTGTAAAAGGGTGATTAAAACACTGATTATTTTTTACAGAAACAGATATTTTAGTGGCTTAGGCAAATGCAGAAGTTGTTTATTAGCCACCGAAAGCAGAGCTTTCGACAACTTACAGACCCATAATTTTGTTTTCTTAGCCACCAAAAGCACAGAGCAGTGCAGAAAGACATGCTTTCACACATAACCAATTTTGATTGATCTAAAAACCTCAGGGATGAGTTATGAAGTTGAAGATTAATTAAAGGCACCAGTGGATTAGTTCTGTTCCAGTTTTGAAGGTGCCAGTGAGGTGAAATGGGTCACAAACCCTACCTACTTTTGACAAACCCTGACTTATTTGTCAGATAACAGGGTCTAGTTCTACTTCAATGATCACTGCAGTCATTAAAGATTTCAAGGAGTGAATAAGTATTGGAGTTCGGTAGATTAGCACTTAAGTTAGGGTTTTTGAGGTAATTTTTGCAAAAACATTTATGTTATCTATTTTTAGTAAATTCGATCCAACTTTTGAGGATCTGAAATAAATTTTGTAAAGGCTATAAATCCCGTGACCAATGTTGAAGGAAGTGTTCGACTTCGGAGACTTTTAGACCCTTATTGTTATCAAGCTTCTCATGTTATTCATCATTTAATATAAGCTCTTTTGCCATTATATGTTCAGGTTCCATCTCTTTTATGTTCTGTACTTGTGCTTGAATGTCTGAATCAAGTTTATTCTTTTTGTCTAATACCAGATAGTTGTCATCCTATCTATGTGTTGATGAGTTGAATTGCAAGTATTTTTCTTGTTATGATTAGCCATTCATATTTGATTGCTTTATATATGAATCTGCCAGCATAGTGAGTTCTCCATTTATTCACCTTATTATCAACCCTCTAAACATTGATAGTTAGAAGCCTTATCTTTTTTATTGAGTTTTATGCATGTCTTGAGTGAGTGAGGTCTTATAGGTCATCTGACTTGATCCATTTAGTAAACCATTGAAGAAACATTGAAGTTACCAGGCATCCCCGAGCTACAACCTAGAGGAGTTTCCTAGAGAGCTAACAGAGTCAACTAAACAATGGAATTCATTGTAGTGTTATGACTTTGATTTGGGTTCAAGAGGCCCTCGGTTCAATTTCTCGGAATACCCTAGATTATATACATCATGTATCCCATAAGAAGTAAACAAGATTTGTTGTTCTTTCTTATGCTTAATAAATACTCTTTTAGGTGTTCATTCTAAAACAATCTTATTTTATTGTACTTAATTTTATTCCATGAGTCTTATAAATCTAAATGTAATAGTTGTATTTATAGGTTTTGTGAAATCCTATTCGTATATGGATATGCCCATATTTGGCCTTTACATCTACACTCCTTTATGATGCTTATAGATTTTTCATTCGTTTGAATGGTCTCTTGGCAAACTATTAATAATTCGACAACTTTGATTACAATTTAAATTTAATCTTAATTTTAAACTGTATCTACGAATTCGATTATTCTTTTCTAGTTCTAAATGCTTCTCTCTTAGAAAAAATGATCTTGTGCAAATAGCATCCGCTAGGCAAATATTCACATCTTATTCTTCATTCATTTTGTATTGTGCATGTTGTTCGAATTACTATTAGAGAATGTTGCTAATATTTCCTAGTGATTAAAGTCAAGCTCTACTATATTTCCTAACAGATCTGATGTGAAAGTCAATAATGTAGAAAAAGAAATTGACATGGAATCCTTTATGAAATCATCTCCAAGACTGCAGTATAATGCCTATAAAAGATACAATAACAGGCATAGACATTAATGGCTGCCATTCAAAACTTGAGCAAATGTTGTAGTTGAGCCGATTCCATGAAGACAAGACACATATATGTCTGTTATTGCTCTTCACTACTCATATAGCACTCAACATCCTGGGATAAAAGGTACTCAAAATAACTGTCTTTGGCGAAAATTCAATTTTTACTCATATTTTCACTTTGATCATACCTTTACAATGATCACAATTAAAGCAAGAGCATCTGAAGTTGTATCTATGCTGCAAGTTTTCATGTTTTCTTATGTTTGCTTAATTTTGGGAAAGAAAATGTTTGCATCTTACAAAGAAAACTTTTTATTTGTTGTATCTTTTTTTGTTTTAACAGACTCTGTGTGTAATGTCCACTAATATTGATGTCTTTGTAGATTTGTAGTTTGTTGTAGTAATGTTCATAATCAGAAGTAATAAGTAAATAGAAGTAAATGTTTATAGCTGACATTTACATGAGGAACGTTACATAACGGTTACAACATCTCCCTCATAATATTTATAGCCGACATTTACATGAGGAATGTTAGATAACGTTACAGCATCTCCCTCATAATCGAAAATCGTGAGAAATAGAAGTAAATAATTATAGCCGACATTTACATGAGGAACATTACATAACGTTACAACATCTCCCTCATAATATTTATAGCCAACATTTACATGAGGAACGTTACATTACAAGATCTCACCCATATTGGGCTATAGAGCACCTCTCGGCACAATGAGAACCTCAAATGGAAATAGAGAGGATGGAACTTACCAGTGAGAATGCCTCAACTTGATGCTTGCTTGAAGGATCTTTTGGAAGACTGCTTCTGGTGGACCTACTGTTTGACAGAGAAACCCTAATTTTTCAACTTGAGTATCTTTTAGATATGATTGGATAGAAATATGTGCCTCCTCATGGTGAGTTGAGTAGCATACTTATTTTCCTAAAACTGTGGACAGAATTGAAAGATATCTGATGCCCTGGTTTTCTCCGGCAGTAGTGTTAGGTCAAAAATTGAAAGTCCACAAAATGATGAACTTCTTACATAAAGATATGTGCCCTCCTATGCAGAATTCGATGGTCCTTCTTCTTCAACTGGTTGGTGGAGGGAAGTGCCTGGAACAGGAAGCCCTAGTTTTTCTCTAGTTTCTTCTGCAGAATCGATTGATCTTGTTTCTAATATAGATTTGAATATTCAGCTCCTCAATGTTTGAAACTTCATCCTAAGGTATTATATTTTGTCTTCTTTCCAACCCCATGGGTTAGAGCAGAATTGGATTCACCGAGTGGGACTTATGCAAACTTTCCCAAGGTGACTTATTTCAGGATTATTCAGCATAGCGATCTTGTACAGACTTCCACATGTCATTGTTTCCCTTCTGGGGTCTAAAATGTTTACCACAGAAACTACAGCCCGTTCCCTATCTGCAACAACTTACAAAATTTCATTTGGACCTTCCTAGCCCGAGATATAACGATTTTCCCTAGGTCACATGTTTAAGGCTGAATTATGGGAGAGGTTGGAACCTTGAGTTATAGGAATCATATATCCCATAATATAGTGAATATAAGGCTGAAATTCTTACACGTGATATAATAATATTTTATCTTTTTCCTGTCAAAGTTTCAGCTCCTGAGACATTTCCAATCTATAGTTATAGCGAAAGTCCCAACATGACTAGTTTTTGTCTTCTAGGGTTTTCAAGCATGAAACCATAATCTTCAGTAACTGTAGTTGTAGCAGTGTTTCGGCTGCACAAAGACTTCTTTCATGGTGGCTATGATAAGATGTTATGGATATACAAGATCTAAAACATTTAGCATCATAATATCATAACCATAAGCAAAGGATGACTGAAATAAATACAAGTACAACAACACAAGAGAACACAAAGATTTTCCTCAGGGAAACCACAAGGGAGAAAACCCCGCAAAACTTACTCAGTATAGAATTCGACCAAGTACAGTGTAAAATCCAAACAACAAGAATAGTTTCTCATCTTCCACGGTGGACTCTTTCTCTCTCTCTCCAGTGCAATACTTGAGTGTAAGATGTGAGATAATGAGAGAGATGCCTCACCTATTTATATTCATTAGGTGAGTGCCTCAACTAACTAACTAAGTCGGCCAGGTTCCCTAATTAGGGTCGACCTACCTTGGGAGACGCAAAATACATTATATATATTACTTTTGTGGGTACTATTGCCCCGACTTACAACAGAGGGTTGACCTCATGACTTTTACATGACCAATTACATCAAAGACATTTCCAACTGGAGGAATAACATCTCTGAAGGAGAATACAACAAAAGTACAATAAAATATCTTCCCAAGTTACAATACTTTAACACCCTCCACATTGACTACACATGGAAACCCATCATATCATAGCCTACGCCGCTTACACCCTATAGGGATAGAAATTACAGCATAACAATCCACTTTAATACTAGATTATGATATTCAATCAACTTATATAAATAATCAAATTTTTATGAACATTAAAATTAAAAAATAAATATAGCACCTTATCTCAAGTATTGGACTATAAACTATTAAACTGATATATTTCATCTATTTAAAAAAAATTGTGTATTAATATATTTCATCTATTTAAGAAAAATTGTGTATTAGACTATAAACTATCAAACTTGTGTATCTCATATACTTAAAAAAAATGCTTTATATATATATATATATATATATAATTTCAAAACCATTCAAAACCTCTTCCAATGGATTATGCTTAAAAAAACGTTATTTAATATTCTTAATCATATATTATAATAACAAGTGCTACGTGGTAGTGATTCCCTGCCGCTTAGTTTAGGGATAGCTAAAATATATGAACTTGTCAACATAAAATAATATATATAGTATGCATTTTTTTATCTTTCAATCAATGTCTTGCTTGATAAAGAGCATTAACTGATGATGTGGATGTAATTAATAATATTTATTAAAATTTACTAATATGTATAATTTTATATTCTAATAGGTTTTATTATAAATCAATATTATTTATTAAAAAAAATTGAATATATATTTTGAGTGGGAGGTGTGGAGGATAGTATTTGGGAAATTATGAAGCAAGTTTTACTTGGAGATTAGGAGAATACATGAATAACCAAGTAGAGATCTAGAGGCAAGAAATACTAAGAATATATTTGTTAAAGGGGATTCAAAAACCATTCTTAGGCGTATGTGATATACTCAAATTCCTAAATACTGCTTTCTAGTCAAGATAATTTGAGAAATCAATGAGAAACAAAGAGATTTGACTCGATATAATACTTTCATGTGAACAACGCTATTCTTTTAAGTGTTATAACAATAAGAGAAAAGGATGGGATTACTTCTTTGTCACATATTCCATAGTCCTTTAGTTTTACGTCATAAATAAGAGGAAAACTTAGTTAAGCTATGAAGGTTTAAATCCAAGACAAGTTGTGACACTATTACATGTCAATGTGATATGTATTTACTCACCAGAGACCTCATGCATCGACATTAACGACTTGCATTATGGTAGATCAGGTTCATGGATACATGGTATGATAGGATCCATGTAAACATAGATGGGAAATCAAGGTCTTTGTTTAAACACATTCATCTAGGAATGTGCTTGGTTGTGGTGGTGCCAGTGTTCCTAGATAGCTTTTTTCAAATATGTGATCCATCTTCCAAGGATCATGGCTATCCCCATGTTTGTTTAATTAAATCCTGAAAAAGTGGAAAAGATGAGAAACTTGGGTCAATGAACATGAAACGTGCATTGAGGAGGAATGAGAGACTCCTAACTAATAATCAAGTAGCCATATCTTAGTTGAACAATAGAGTTTTTTTTTTTGTATAGAGGAATCAGCAACTGGTAGGTTTCGTACTCGCATGACACGGGGTCAATTCTCGTTGCTACCCCACTATAACCCCTAAGCAGCCTACCCGACCCACCCCCCCCCCGGCACGAGGTGCCACCTTTTTGCATGGGGGGATTTGAACCTACGACCTACTTAACAACCTCTACACCTTAACAAATGTAGAGTTGACCAACAAGCTAAACCCCTTTGGGGTTAGTTGAACAATAGAATTTCTAACTAAATTGAAGCTCAAAAAATCAAGTATGCATAAATATTACAGATTTGACATACCAAGGCATTCAACTAAAAAAAGCTAGAACTTGAAAATGACATGATTTATCAATTGGTTCGAGTTTCATTGGTGTTGAGTGTCTTTGGCTACTCATAAAAAACAATCAATTCAGTTGTCCGTAGATATGACTATAGATGAAGAAATTTTGTAATGAGTTCAAGCAGATTTCAAAATGAAACATCTCGATTTCAAAAGTATTAATATGTATTTAAGATTTATAATGTTTACTATGTATTAGTAAGATTTAAACATACTAGTTGTAAACCTCTTAAAAATTATTTATTAATCATTTTTTATTATGATGTAATATTATATTTATTATCCACATAGAAAGAAGATAAGTAATATTGTGTAAATATCTAATAATAATAAACTAAATTTGTTTTCAAGAAAATTGGACATATTTTATATGTTTTTTTTTTTGGCAGAGTGGTAGAACCCCCCTGATTAGCAGGGTTGCCATTGGCTAAGAAACCATGAACCAGGAGGATCTAAGCCATCAAAATCACCCAGGGATCGCACCCGGCTTGGACCGCACCAACACTTAACATGGTTGGATTTTTTGGTATCCGACGGGATTAGAACTGACGACCTTCTATCTTAGGGGGCGTCTTAACCATACCCCGCCACCAACTGTTCTACATCTCACGGATGACACATTTTATATGTTAATTTATAGTACATTAATTAAATAAATTGTCATTTTCGATTGTATTGTAATGATTGCAAAATAAGAATTGAACCGATAATATATTAGATAAATAAATTTTAAAAATATATTAAAAAAATTAATTAATTAATTAAATTATCATTTTCAATTGGATTGTAATGATTGCAAAATAAGAATTGAACCAATAATATATTAGATAAATAGATTTTAAAAAATATAGAATTATTATGATGTAAGATTATATTTATTGTCCATATAGAAAGAAAATAAGTAATATTGTGTAAATATCTAATAGACTAAATTTGTTTTCAAGAAAATTGGACAAATGTTATATGTTAATTTATAGTGTTAGTACATTAATTAATTAAATTGTCATTTTCAATTGTATAGTAATGATTGCAAAATAAGAATTGGATAAGTGTTATATGTTAATTTATAGTGTTAGTACATTAATTAATTAAATGGTCATTATCAATTGTATTGTAATGATTGCAAAATAAGAATTGAACCAATAATAAATTAGATAAATAAATTTAAAAGATATAAAAATTAAACTAATTAATTAAATTGTCATTTTCAATTGGGGTGCAATGATTGCAAAATAAGAATTGAACCAATAATACATTAGATAAATAAATTTAAAAATATATAAAGAATAAATTATAAAGTTTAACATTAGCAAATATGAAAAATAATTTAAGTCAAAGCTAACTAATATAAAGTTAATAACTTACTAATCACATAATAACCGACTAACTACAGCAAGAATAATTATTATTATTTTTCAAAACATAATATGAAACACTTTTAAATTTCTAATCCTCGTGGCACAATAAAAAAAGAAGCTTTACAGTAAACCCTGCCAAAAGATACTAGCTCTAGATAGCTCTATATGGTACTTGAAAATTGATTCAAAGTGGATATCTCTTTGATTTGCACTGCTAGACCCAGTAAATCCGTGTTAAACACTTGTACCAGATCCTTCATCCAATTTATGAAAAGTACTTGAACCTCACCATTCCAACCCGACACCAAGCAAGCAAGCCTGCCACCTCACACCTAACCCGACACGAAGCGGGAAAGCCAGTTACCACCTAACCCGACACTAAGCAGGCAAGCCTCCTACTTGACATCCTACCTACCGAACTGTATCTATCACTGGGACGAAACCATAGTGGATAGTCTAATAGGTAGGGGAAGCCAATGGATCGGGCCCACTTAATTACTGGATGGGTTTTATAATAAATAGAAATAACTCTATATTCCCGCCTGCCTAGATTTACCACCTACACCTTTTTTTGAGAGCATTCCAATATTTGCATAACTGGTAAAAATAGGAGTGAGCTATCGACCCGACCATTTGCACCCGGGCCCACTCAGTGTCGTCGACGGTCGAGCTCACTCCGTTAACCTCCATCGGGTCACTCTCCCACGGGCGTTGCCCTTTCTCCAGCGAACTTCACCCATCCGTTCGGTCATCGCCATCGTCCGTGTCAGAGAATCGCGGGGATCGAATCCATGCATTAACTGCATGGCCAGCTACTCCCCTTTCCACTTCTGCATTTGAACTTATCTCCCCTGCGTTTGAACTTCTCTCCTGTGCAGTCCGCCTCCTCTCCCCTATGTCCGGCCTGACTGCAATCTTCATTCACAGAGCGCAAGTTGTCGTCGGTGATTGAAGAAGATTCCTCAATTGATCTGTTAGGACCGGAGGTAAGGAATATGGCCGGGTTTTTTATTTATGAATTTAACATTCTCCAATTTGTCAGCATGGGTGAGGAGCATTGGTAAACATCATTGGCTTAAAGATAAAACAATCCATTTGCAAATACTGCCATCATTGACTTTTTGAACCAGAGGGCTTTGGATCTAAGCAACAACAAAGAAACAATGATCACAAATTGCACATCACCAGAAACTGAATTCCATCCACGAATTTCTGCAGTGTCTTATGTCCAGGCCATCGGCTTGAAATCCCATGGAATGATATTCTTCAAGACTGAGGTCTCCAATGCGCCTTGCATTATGTAATCCCTGAAACAGACTAACCATCACCAAAGTTAGAACGGTTTGAGAGCAAAGAAAGTCTGTTGAATCCCAGTTGTCCAATGCGCCTCGCATTATGCAATCCCTGAAACACGGATAATAAGAAAAGATAAGTTAGAACGGTCTAGTTGCAAAAAATAAGATAGTTGGTCGAGTCTCATAAGGTCCCTAAACCTGCAAGATGATTAAACCTACATAAGAATGGAACCCTTCAACACTCTGATCCCTAGGTTTAGGTTATATTCCTTTTGGGTTAGTTAAAGACTTTTAAACAAAATACAATTTGAATGGCACAGGAAACAAAAATATAGAAGGCAATTTACTTTGTCATCTATTATAATATAGTCGTCATGGAAGATGACAGCTTGGCCATCTTTAGTGACCTGAAACAAATTTAAAGCAACCATAGAATTTTTGTTAAAGACAAAAACAAGCTTAAACATTTTATAAACAAAGCAAATCTCCAAGTTCTGAGAAGGAAACAAGCCTAAACACCATACCCTATGCCAGAAAATGACAAGCTTGGTCTACCTGCACATAGAATTCAACAAAATCTACGCCATTATCTGCAGCCAAGGCCAAAGATTTGATGGTATTTTCCATAATAGAAGGTCTGGCATTAGAAGCGTCTCCAGCACTAAATACTCTGTTCTTACCAGAACCGCCATGGCCTAGAAAAGTCAGCGATTGTTGCCCGCCTTCTATTTTATTGTCTGGTATTGGGAAATATACAAACTTCACAAAGAGTGCAAACACACATACAACTGAAATCCTATCTTAATATTTGTAATTCTAAAGCAACTTGTAATTCTAAAGCAACTTGTAAAGCCATCCATACTTAACAGAAGCAAATCAGACTCGGGAGCAACTTGTAAAGCCATCCAACCTTGGAGCTGTCTTGTTATATAGACTAGATGGCTTGACATACCTCCTTTTTTGTGATCCTTTTGGTGAGGAAACCATTATATTCAACGCTTACTAAGTGAGGAATGTGGTCGATTACTTTATTCATCTCCTCATTTCTTGTATCAGATGGATTTGTGTAGAGGTCGCGAAAATATCTAACCACCTCCTCCTTGATCTTGTCCACATCTTTGAAAGTTTCCCCTGTGTCCGAATTTATTTAAGAGACCGAGTTTTTGCATTTGTGATCTTGTGCTTGTTTGCGGAAGTAAGTCGTGTTTCTGTCTCTTTCCTGTAGCACGTGCTTCTTGATTTGAAACACTAGTATTCTTATTCTTGCTTGTTGGCTTGATGGAGATGAGCCCAAAGTGTGTTTTTTATAATAATCACAGAGAAACTTAGAAGAGTTCCATACTCGGTTAGAGGCAAATATCCCAAGAAAGCTCCCCTTGCACTTGCAACGACTCCAGGGTTCATACTTAACAGAAGCAAATCAGACTGGGGAGCAACTTACGGGTTATTTGCAGCCCACAGAATCCAACTTGAAGGTGGATGAAAAGACATACAAACTTTAAGTGCCAAAAATAACTCACGACCTTCAAGCATGAATGCTTAAAAGGAAAAGAAATGTCCTCAAGGTTTTGTCCAGTCTCAATGAAACTCTTCCTCTGGCCTCCGCAGGTCATTCACTTAGCCAAAATTTTCAACATTTTGATAAATTATACTGAATCAAGGCATATTTGCTAGCTATTGCATGCATCATGTTTGACCATTCCAACAACATAAATTCTAATTACTTAACAACATTCATGGCCATGTGCTCTTCTATCCATCAAAATTTGCTAGTGTCTTACTTGACATCTCTAGTCAAACTTTGCACAAAATTTTATTTGTTCTGGAGACGGTATATGTATGTATTTTATGATTTTTTTGATTCACCAATTGTGGTTGATTGGGCATATATTTATAAGCCCCCATCTCATAGTGGCATCATCATGCACATAAATAAGGCCCTCCTAATCGAGTGAAGATGGTAGAGCCCTTTATATCGTTTAACAGGGGGCTTGCCTATGATTCCCGATTTAAGGCCCCCTGTGTCTATATAATTAAGCTAGAAAGTGTTTGTCCTCTACTCTTGTGATTCATAAGTGGACTTTATAATAAAATGGTGGGGGTTCTTAATATGATTAAAGCTATGAAAACATGGGCTTGACAAAAGAGAATTCCAGAACCTGTGACCTATTCCAAAGAACTTGATTGATGTTGGACAGTGCACTACCATACCCTTAAAATAAGCATAAGATAAAGTGTTGAGTAAACCCTATCGATTCTTTAAGGCCCCTTCTTTCTGGCTGATGGCTTGCAAGTTCAGGGATGTAGTGGTAATGCTTATATTGAACATATTTATAAATTTGTTTCGGTATGGTATTTATGCATGGAACATATTTATAAATTTGTTTCGGTATGGTATTTACTCTTCTAAATGACAATAGTTAATTGCTAAGATATACTGTAATATGTATGGAATTGTAATAGTGACTCATCTCGTGGTAGCAACTTCTAAAATGTATAATATATCATGTTCCTATGTGCAAGCTTTTGCTTGATTGCAGATATCTCGTGTAATTTTTGGAAAAATAGATAGACTATGGCAGTTTAACAATTAAATGATATCATTGATTTCAATTTCTAGAGGTAAAACCATAGATTGACATATATAGTCATCCATCTTAAATTCACCATGGTTGGTAATTCTGTAGGTTGGATGTAGTTGGCCCTAGGCTCGATATCTGTTACTGCAAGAGAAAGAGTGTTAGTGTGATTAGTGGATGTATATTCAAGAATTATCTCGGGTGATTCATACAATTTTCTATTAGAAACTTAAACCACAACTTTTGCATTGACTCTTCAATACCCCATATCTTGGATATTCAATACCTTGCCCCTACGGATGAGATCTTCAAGATGCCAACTGCCTGGGTTTCCAGTTATATAAGGCTTTATTTGCAACTCATACGAGATTGAATTATGTTGAGGGACTTTCTTCTGAAATTTACAAAGTGATGGAACTATGCCTTGGCATCCCTGCATAAAGGGAAATGTCTCCATGCTTTTGGAATCTATGAAGTGGTGTCCCAAAAAAGAAATTTCCTATGACTAATCCCATAAATGTTGTAAGAATTCCAAATCCCCATCCTCACCCAACATTGTCTTGAAGACATACAAGAATCCTGCATGCAACAAGAGCCCAAACACTAATGTCAAAATAAAACCAATTTAATTAAGAGCCCTTCTTCCTTTCTGCTGGACAAATGTCACCAAATTGGTCTACTCCAAAATTTATAGGCTTGTTTTGTCTTTTGCTCATGTTTATCTTATACTAGAGCTTTGCTCATGCTTATCTTTGTGTTTTGTGCTTTTGCTCATGCTTATCTTATGCAATCATTTGGCATGAGCTTTGTTTTTAATGTATGCTTTTCTAATTATTGTTTTTTGTTTTCGATTTTAGGACTTTGGAACCATAAACAGTGAAGAAGAAAATGGAGCATAAGTGGACATTATGTATAGAAGTGTCTTGTTTCCCCAACCCTGGTCGAGCAACAATTAGATACGTTATTTACAATCATGCATTGAATCACGCTATTGAAAGAAAGAAAGATGTTTGTGGTACAACCACAAATAAGGAGGCGAATTATATTGCTCTTGTTGAAGGCTTAAAAGAGGCAAAAACATAGGGCGCCAATGATATTTCAGTTTACACAAATTCAGAATTGATATGTAAGAAGATGGAAGGAAGCTATCAAGTTCAAAAGGACAATCTCAATCCTCTTCACAAAAAAGCCAGAATCGTCGCCGCTCAATTTCAGTCCTTCAACATAAAATACCATGCCAAGATTCAAAAGATGTCTAGTGATCTCGTGTTTGGAGCAGTTTTAGAACTAGGTGTAGGTTCCAGCATTGAGTTGTTATCAATGTAATCTCCACCAAAACTTCTTGTCAGGAATCAATATAGATGTCCATTCTATAAATGTTTTTTTTAATGATGCTTGTGGTGTTTGTAATGTCATGGGTGTTTCATTGAAACCCATGCTTTTACAATGTCCGTTGTATAGTTCCAACACTGAGACAGACATAACTGTTTTGCCATTTGGCACTAAAGATTGTAATTTTTTACCATAATGAATGGATATACAATTTTTTATCATAATGAATGGATCACATGTTGTGCATTGGTATTTGTTTTGCAGTTCTATATGTAGTTTAAAAATATGTAGTTGGATCAGGATGGAGAAGGTTGGGATCTCTACCTCATTGATTAGTTTAGCTATTTTTTCAGGCAATACAAGATATAATCAATATGGCTTATGACATACCAAAGGAACCTGCATACTATCCAATAGATAGGAAGAATGTATAGAGATACTTAGACAATACAAGATACCAATATTCATTATTGCACAGAATGAGGATTCTATAACCTAAGAATGTATAAAGATGCTCAGGCAATACAAGATACCAATATTCATTATTGCACAGAATGAGCATTCTATAACCCAATAGAGGTTGTGTAATTTTTTTTGTGTACTTCAAAAATAAAGTTTGCACTTGGAAAGATGTAATTCTTTTCATACTTGATACGATCCCTTTTCAAGTTTGATAGATCTTAATTTCAATCCATTTCTACATTTATAGATCTTTTAAAATGAATATGTGCTACTTTTCCACATTCGATAGATTTTATAAAACAAATATATACTTAAAGATGAATATGTGCTAGTTAATAATAAATCCAAACAAAGAAAAAAATCGTTCCCAAAATACATATATTTTCACGAAAGCAGTACCTTCGTTTATAAACTGAACTCTCTGCACATATATCTATTGGGTCATTCTGCTCTTCTATCCATTAGATCCAAAATACATATATTTGCAGAAAAGAAGTACCTTCATTTATAAACTGAACTCTTTGCACCTATATCCAAACATTGCAAAAATATTGCTGGTGTCACGATATATTGTGATTTTTCTATGCTGGCAATAATATTGCCATAAAAATTGCGATATTTTAAAATTGAACATATCAGCAATATTCCAGAAAACATATCAACCAAGTAAAGAGATTTTTGGTTTTATAGGATTTTTTTTCTCACTTTGAAGAGGCAAAGCAGGGGATTGAGAATAGAACTCCATAGTTTTCAAATTTAACCTTGCCTCTTGAAGTTGTAAAATAGATTTGGAGAGCTTGAAACCAAGTTTGTATTTCGTCCCTTGTGGTGTCTCCCAGCATAACTGGTGTGTAACTGTGGTCTGTAATTTTGAGCTTTTCTTAAACCGAATTTAGAAAATTCAGATCTTTTATCCAAGGAATCAGGTCATAGAAAGTGTTACCTACATTGAAAAAAAAGATAGGTGGATAAAGGACATCGGCCTATTCCAATCTATCTTGAGCTTTTTTCCATATAAATTTTGAGAAACATTGTTGTTTCGGTGTTCCTGGTGGTTGGAGTGAAGCCAGTCAACTACACTATTGTACTATCAAATATCTTGCTCTCTTGTACAAATTTCGTCTGATTCTTTTTGCAACACTTTGTCTGGAAAGTGATAGTGGATAGCAAACACTTTCACAACTATTTTGTAGCTCATGTTACAATTGTTCCCTATTCTATTGGGGGCATTTCCTTTTGGTATCAAGGCTGTAAAAAGTAAGTATCATTGCCGGATGCACTTTCCCTGTAAGTTTGTACCTCACAAATCATATCCTTCAGCAATGAGAGACATTTATCCATGATTAACATACAGCATGAGTGGGCCTAATGGTTAAGAGCATGTGTTTCCTCTTAGGAGGTCACGGGTTCAAATCCAGAGGGGGGTAGTGTATGTACACCTCTGTAGACTTTAGCAGTTAAATCGTTGCGCAGAGGGGGGTCCCTTGTCCCACAAACAAGGGGGTATCATACACCAATTTGGTGTCTCGCTTGGCTGTGACCTTAAAAATAGATTATTATTATTATTATTATTACAAATGTCTACTGGAAAACCAACATGTCTTGAGGTTTTGTCTATGGCGATTGCATTGATTTTTGCTTCTATTTATTGATTTGTTGGTTTTTGTTCTAAAGTCACTTTTAATTGTCCAGTGTCTTCCTAGTTAGAGTCTAGAGAGGCTACTTTCCTTCAGCGAATTTTTTCTGTTAGCACTGTCTTTTTAAAAATTCTAAGAGGACCACAAGTCTTGGAAGAAGATATAATTGATCTTATCAAAGTTTATTTTCATAAGTTTGTTATTGTCATTTCTGCTACAAGAAATATTTTCTCTTTTCCTCTTAACATTGATATGGGATTTAGATGTGGAGCAAGGTGATGAGAAGAACCAACAATGGAACTCTTAGGACTTGAAGTGGCAAAATGAACTTGCTCAAAGAATAGTGTTTTATTCTCTACTCTGGGTGATGGACAATGGCTCCCTTAAATAGAAATGATACTTTTAAATGAGGGTGCACGTTACCTCTCCCAATGTCTTAAATCCCTACTTGCAATTAGTTACAACTTCAAGTTCTCCAACTATACAAAATGTGCACATGATTGTGCTTAATTCCAAATACAAATTAAAATACATTAATTTTAAATTTTGGATCGACACATTAGTATTTGGTTTTGGTAGTTTCCAACCTTTAACCTTTAATGTGCATCATAGTTTCCAACCATGAACAGAGTACATTGAAAGCTTGGACGCTTGGACAAACTGATTTGTGTCTCAAATGAGAACACAGCAATCTTTTCTAATAGCCAAAGATATACATTTACATCTTATCTACATAGTCTTCTGGAACTCAAAAATATTTTAAATCCACATCGATTTACTTGCTTCCAAATCTGCTTTCCACAACCTTCAGGATCTTCAAGACTTTCACAGAAGATACATAAAGTTGCATATAAGTTGAAGGTGACATTACAGGTCAAGATGTACCTTCTGTTTCATGTCAGTTTCTTGGAATAAATAAAGAAATGCTTTGCTTTGACAGTGATCTTCCTGGAAATGCTAATATTTAGGCCACATAGACAGTAATGTATGGAATAGAGGAATATCAAGTAAAAAACTATGTAAGTGCAATATAAGGCTTAAGCACAATCTTACCACAAAGCCCATTATGATCTGAATCTTAAGCAGTTTCATGTCAGTTTCTTGGAATAAATAAAGAATTGCTTTGCTTTGACAGTAATCTTCCTGGAAATGCTAATATTCAGGCAACATACACAGTAATGTATAGAACAGAACATAACTATTCTACAGAACTATTCTCATTTTGTTTGTCCTTTACCAGATGATTAATACCAGAACTAATGCCTTGTGTTATACCCTCTTTAAAGTCTTCCATTATAATTTGAGTAATTTCATGAGAATTTATCTTTTGGTATATCTTGTTCTCCTCTATAAAAACCACCCGATGTTTTCCTATGGCTCTAAAAACATCTAGAGACCAAAACTCCAACTAGAGAGTTAGTAGTTTGGCCCATCCAATTTGGGTTGTGGAAATATTTATTCTAGAGTCCATTTATTCAATATTAATGGCATTGAATACCACACCCACCTCATTTCAAATATCTTGGCGGGGCTTCATAAAGTGAGGCAAATCCTTTCCATAAAAGTGGAGTTTTAGAATATATCTTAATCATGGTTTCCATTCCAATTCCATCTATTCCCCTAAAGCTCGTTCAGATATTTGCTTTCCAAATAAGCACATTGTCAGAGATTGGTTTATCAATTCAATTACTTTATTCAATGTGATATCTTCACCGAAGACCAATATAACCCTTGTTTTCCACAATTGTACACATTTAAGCCCCCTTTTCCTTAGATTAACCTTAGGAAGTGAGCTATCTTTCTTTGCTTCACTTATACCTACAAACCCTAATGATCCTTGATACTTGTTTCCTTATTCAAAATTTCCCTCCAACTCACTTAAGCAAGTTATATTGGTGCTAAGATTATTATTTCTGCACTTTAATTTAGCATTTTTAGGAATAATAAATTTTATGTCATAGAAACTCATCCTACCAACTCTAGTTCTCCACCCTTCATTCATTGATTCCAAGTTGAGTTGACCTTATGCACTTATACATTTAGGTGTTTTTGATTAGTGATATTTTTATTTACATATCCAATGTTTGTATGGATTTGATCTTTGATAACATTTACATGTTTGCCTAAGGTTTTCCCTTGGATGAGTGAAGGGCTACATTTGCATTTACATGTTTGATCGAATTACTTGCTTCCAATTCTACTTTCCACAACCTTCAAGATCTTCAAGACTTTCCCAGAAGATACATAAAGTTGCATATAAGTTGAAGCTGACATTACAGGTCAAGATGTATCTTCTGTTTCATGTCAGTTTCTTGGAATAAATAAAGAATTGCTTTGCTTTGACAGTAATCTTCCTGGAAATGCTAATATTCAGGCAACATAGACAGTAATGTATGGAACAGAGGAATATCAGGTAAAAAACTATGTAAGTGCAATATAAGGCTTAAGCAGAATCTAACCACAAAGCCCATTATGATCCGAATCTTAAGTAGTTTCATGTCAGTTTCTTGGAATAAATAAAGAATTGCTTTGCTTTGACAGTGATCTTCCTGGAAATGCTAATATTCAGGCAACATACACAGTAATGTATGGAACATAACAGAACTATTCTACAGAACTATTCTCATTTTGTTTGTCCTTTACCAGATGATTAATATATAGGAGACATGTTTTCCTTTTCCTTTCACCCTTTTATTGTGTTCTTAACTAAATAATAGGGTAGTTGTATCTCAAAGCTACAATTGTTTTTCCTGCTCTACTCTAATCATGTATCCACTTGAATTTCCTTTAAATGAAAACTATAATTCATTTGTATAGCTTTAGAATGTAGCACCAGGAGTATATTCAAATATGCAATACAGGAGATATTTTCAATAGCATTTGCAATCCTGACGATATTGTGCACATGTGACATGGGTTCAGATACAATACAACATTATGGCAACATTATAGAATGCAAAAATCTTTAAGATGTATACAAGCTTAGAAATATATATTTATAATCATAAACTTGACTTCACCACAGTAAAAATGGTTCTATATAATAGCTTTGTACTGCTTTGCTATCTTCTGCGGTCATATGCTTTCATCAAATCCCACATAGGGTTACATTTGTAAAAGCAATGCACATTTTACACCCTCCCATACAAAAGAAAAAATTCTAAATACATAGAAAGCAACAAGCTTGCTTTCATTTTCCTGTACATAAAAATAATACGTGTGCTGATACCAAAATGCCACTGAAATCACCAACTTCGACCAGAAATTCACGGAACTGCTTATTGCTAGTTTTGAACCTACAAGCCAACTTGCTACCTGTAAAACTGCCACTTTGAGACAATTTGTAGAATATGCCATGAAGAATATGCCCCTTGGAGTTCTCGGTTAAGTTAGCTAAAAATCTGAGTGCTTCCCTCGAAGGCTCCCTTGCTTCGGTTCCGCAAGTACTAAAGAAGAGTTACAACCTGAGTATGATAAAACCAGATATACTTATTTAGTAATGATGCCATATTACAGATGTTGAGATATACATATGAATATACTCATAGATCTCATGCTAAAATCAAGGATGGAATTCGGTTTCTGGTGATGTGCAATTTGTGATCATTGTTTCTTTGTTATTGCTTAGATCCAAAGCCCTCTGGTTCGAAAAGCCAATGATGGCAGTATTTGCAAATGGATTGCTTTATCTTTAAGCCAATGACGTTTACCAATGCTCCTCACCCATGCTGACAAAATTGGAGAATGTTAAATTCATAAAGACAAAACCCGGCCATATTCCTTACCTCCGATCCTAACAGATCAATCAAGGAATCCGCTTCAATCACCAACGACAACTTGCGCTCTGTGAATGAAGACTGCAATCAGGGCGGACGCAGGGGAGAGGAGGCGGACTACACGGGAGAGAAGTTCAAACACAGGGGAGCTAAGTTCAAACACAGAAGTGGAAAGGGGAGTAGCTGGCCATGCAGTTAATGCATGGATTTGATCCCCGTGATTCTCTGACACGGACGACGGCGATGGAAAAACGGATGGGCGAAGTTCGCCGGAGAAAGGGCAACGCCCGTGGGAGAGTGACCCGACGGAGGTTAACGGAGTGAGCTCGACTGTCGACGGCACCGGGTGGGCCCGGGTGCAAATGGTCGGGTCGATAGCTCACTCTGTAAAAATATCCCTCTCCCTTATGGTCGAGCGGCTAAGTTAATGATTACACTGGACTATAAACTATTAAACTTGTGTATTTCTTCTATTTAAAAAAATTTGTGTATTAGACTGTAAACTATTAAAATTATGTATCTCATCTACTTAAAAAAATTGAAAACCTCTTCCAATGGATTATATGCTTTAAAAATCGTCATTTAATATTCCGAATCGTATATTATAATAATAATTATTTTTCAAATCATAATATGAGACACTTTTAAATTTCTCATTGGGTTAATGATGTGATCATGCTAAAAAGTTGTCTATATCATCTTTTCAAAACTAAAATTACATTTTACATATATTTTTCTAAATTATGGTTATTAATTAATTTTGTAATATTTATTTTATAATTTAAAAGATTGGAGAGAAGCTCACCAAAATGTCCATAATTTAGATCAATTGATAGTTTATAAAGATGAATAGTGTTACAATTATTTTGAAACTAATATTCAATGTTGTCATGGATGAGATTTTATAAAATAAAATAAAGTGTTTTTTATTTTCTAAATTTTTTTAGTATAGTAAAGATGATAAATTATTTTATCTCATTAAATTTTAGGATTTTAATTATGTTTATTTTCACCTTAAAACTCGTAAATATTCAATTAAATCAAATTATTTTTAAAATATTTTTTTATTAAATAAAATTATTAAATTTATATATATAGTCTGGTGACCTAGCGTAAGTGGTCGAGTGTTGTAAGTTGTGAGCATAAGGTCTCGGGGTCAAATATCTGGGTGGCTATACATTGATATACTAAGGGCCTCACTTGATGTCCCCATCGGGTTAGCTCTATAATCAGAGCGAATGGGGTGATGCCCCTTTAGGCGGGCCCCCTATGACTTGTTCTCGTGGACATAGAAAGCCTCGCTAGGGGTAGGTGAACCAAAAATGAATATATATATATATATATATATATATTTTTATTTATTTTTTTTTTTTTTTTTTTNGTGTACATATTTTCCTTATGAGGCCTGCAACAAAAAGCAATGATGTATCCAAAGAGCTTGCATTTTTCATCACTGTGTTACAAAAAAACAATGCTGCACCAAAAGAGCTTGCACTTCATCATTATCTGTCTGATTTTTTACATCAAAAACTGGTACTCTGTTCCTTCATAACGGAATGTGAAACAAGATGGAATCACCTTCTTCAAGGATCTCTCCCTCGATTATCCCTAGTTGAATAGCTAAAGCTTGCTTTGATAGTGTATCTGCTTTCGTGTTGTATTCCATGTATACATGGTTGAACTTAAGAGATGCAAAGAAAGGTTGCATCGTCTGGATTGCTCTCAACAAATTTTGTAAGTGAGGGGCTCAGATGTTGTTTCTTTCTATGCCTAATCTATCACTATTTTAGAATCCCCATATATATTCATCTTGGCAATTTGTTTGTCTTTAGCGATCTTTAGGGTGGCCCAAAGAACCGTGAGCTCCACTTTGCTATTGGTAGCTCGACCCATGCCCAATTTGAATGAAATTTTTTTTTATTCTGAGATGTATATCACCCCACTTGCCCCACCAATGACGGGTTCTCCCTGGCTGGCACCATCAAAGAAATCACATGGGGTGCTTTTGTTAATATATATATATATATATATATATATCATTGTCAAACATTTGCATGAGCAATTCAAATTATCTTTCTCTATGATTTATCTCATTATCATTAATTATTAATGCATGGTCCATATGCGTATTATTTATCCATCTTATCATATCATACTCAGAATAATTATTCCATACATACTAACGATCATATATATTACCCCAAGTGTTGGGCCTAGGGTAAGTGAATTCTTCCTAAGTAAGGAGAAGAGCTAAAGAAGAAGAAGAAGAAGGAGCTGCGACAAAAGTAGTGACGAAAAAGTAAGAAGAGAAAGGAGTTGTGACATAAGTAGTGAAAGGAAGGAAGAAGAAGAAAGAGACACGACAGAAGAGGGACTTGAGCTAGAAGAGGAAGTCACGACAGAAGGAAGGAGTGCGACAAGGGAAGGTATGAAGAAATAACAGTATCAGAAGGCGTGCAAGTGGCATAACGGTTGGAAAATGATAGTAAGGTGTCACGGTTAGGAAGTGAGAAGCCTTAAATATCGTGGGTAAGAGTTCGGCTAGATCCAGCGGGAACCACACATACGAAGGTATCTTTGTAAGTTAGGTCATTAGTGCCTCCCGTTAGGTGTTACTAGAATAGAAAAGACAACCCGTTGGATAAGTATATAAAGTCGGTTGTGAAAGCGACAAAAAACGAGTCTATAACGAGTCTATAAAAGAAGGAATCCGAGCTGTATGTGTGTTAGCTTCTCTATTGTTGTCAGTGTATTGTTAGATCGTTAGTTGCTCTTTATTTTGTTGTATGTTAGTATTGTTGAGTGCATATGAGTTGACGAATTTGCAGTTGAGTGCGCAGAAGTATAAGTAAGGTTGATTCAATCCAAGAAATGTGTGGATCATTAGTAAAGCTGAGTAGGAAGAGAGCAGAGAGAAGATAAGAGAAATGAGAGGAAGAAAGAGTCTGTAAAGATAGAGAAGAAGATCTAGAATAGAGTCTGCAGCTTAGCGCGCAGATGAAAGGTGCATATATTTCTCATGCGAGATGAAGAGCACCTTTGTGTTTTTTGCTCGGATGGGTTTCCACATTATATTCTGTGTATATGTGTGAATGATGCATGTGTTTGAGTTACCTGTGTAAATGTTGCATTGAATGGATTATTATAGTTTTTCTTATGAATGAATAGATGTATATCAGTCACATTTTATCAGTTGAATACGATTATGCTACACAAAATTTGTTGTTATAATAAGTTGCACAAGAGAACTTGGGTCGCGGTCTAACTATTCACGGTAAGCATAATTAATCCACCCACAAGCTTCATTGAGTGCTTTGGTAAGGGACCGAGGTACCAAAAATACCCCACCCAACTACGGAAACATGGTTCTGGTAGTTACCCATTGAGAGCGATATCTCGGGTGAGACTGCATCTGCATCGCAGGTGCTGTCGACTGAGCTTTGCTCTGTCGAGTTAATATCTTGGGCTCTGTTGCACTAAGCACAAGGGACTGAACCTGGGTCAGGATCCTTGGAGGAGGAAGAAAAGCCAACAAATGGTTTTGTTTCCGGTGTTAGAACCATTTTTGGGCTAAGAGGTTGGAAGGGGTTAGGCCAATGAAAATGATGGGTAAGGTCTGAAATTTTTGTATCTTATGACTTAGAGGTCTGCAAAAGAGGTTTTTAAATGCATTGGAAGGTCTATTCCTTGGTCTGAAATGAAAAAACATTGAAAAATGCTAAGGTCCGACCTTGCAAATGAGTTAAATATGAAAATCTGCTCCAGTTTTATCGTTTGGCAACAATGAAGGGCGTAGATCTAAAGCAATGGAGATCGATGGTTGCAAATAATTTTGCAGAGGCAAGATGCTCATTTCAAATCATTTTTATGGCTTGAGGAATGGTGTTAACCTACAGATAGAATCAACTATCAACTCAACGGGTGGAGGAATATCTACGGTCATAAGAAGTTGTGCTGGTGGAACATGCAAGGAGGAACAAAATATTCAAACCAGCGAAAATGTGTAGGACCCACATTTTTAAACGGTGAGGATTGTTGGATGAAGGAGATCCACAACGGAGGTGGATCCCACTACCAGAACTTGCATGAGGAAACTAAATTTCAAAATCAGTAGAATTTCTTAGAGCCCGCACATTTCAACACTAGAAATCTGGTGGAGAAATAGATCTATGGTGGGTATCAATTCCGCTGATACAACATGCACGGGAAAACAAACTTTTTAGATATGTGGAACTTATTATACCTCTCAATGTTGAACAGTGGAGATTTGAATGGGTTTTTGATCCACGGTCCTAATAAATTCCGCTGTGAGAACTAGCATGGAGAAATTTGTGTTGGAAATTTGCGGAATCGGGTATGAGCCTCAAATTCTGACGGCTCAGATCAAACCCCAATATAGATCGACGGTTAGAAAAAATTCCATTGATGTAAAGTGCATGGAAAAGTAAAATCTTCGGACTCAGTGGAATGTAGTAGAGGCCGTGCCATTTAACAGTTCCGATGAAAGCATAATGGAGATCATCGGTCGATACTGATTACGCTGGTTAAAGGTGCGAGGAAGAGTAAATTTGGTGAGATTCCGAAATAAAATTAAAGGGAATAAGAAATAAAAGGCGTAGATTTGATCTGATATAGATCTATGGTGTGGAACCATTCCACTAGTTAAACATGCGCACTCAGAGTTTAAGGGAAAATTAGCGGAATTGGGTGGATAAGGTGAAATTCAATGGCTTAGATTGATCTGCATTCAGATCAAAGGTGGACAATCATTCCGGAGAGGGGGAATTGCAATATTCTTAAGGAGATCGAGCTGGGTGAAATAGGTGAGTAACAGGTAAAATTAATCACGATGAAGATTGATCAAAAGATAAATCTATGGCTATAATTCAATTCGCAGCTCATATTTGCATGGAGAATAAGGGAGGCAGCATAGCAAAGGATAAAGACATAGTGTTTGAACAGGGAAAAAGATCGACGACACAATATGGAAGATACAGGATGGACGGATAAGAGTTATTTACACTGAGAAAGATGCAGGAATGATATCAAGAGAAAAATAATATAAAAATACATGCACGTGGAATTAGGTCATTTCTTTATTCTGTGCATTGGAAAGAAAAAGCCAACAACTGTGCGAAAGCGGTTGGCCCAGATGGAATCCTTGGGCCACTTGTCAACATACCAGGTAGCCTTCTTGTCCTCATTGAACAAGTATTTAAATGGCTAAGGTAGAAGAGGTGGAATCCCTGAACTTAGAGTATCAGAAAACTGAGGAGCTATTTGAAGACAAATATTCAGAAATATTTGATACAATACTGCTAAATCGACCCATAGAAGTTGTTAAAAACAAACTAAAACTTCCTAAGGACCAAGGGACAGAGATTCACAGTGTTTACAAGTCATACTTTCATTATTTCTCTACAGACAAAACCCTAAGTTGTCCTGAATTTGTCGACTGGTGTGCCACTAATTACTCCTCTGAGAGGGTAATTATGGATACAACCAAGTCAAATTTCCTTTGTCTAGTTAGTCCTCTCGTTATTAGGAATACCCTCTCAATGCCTTTCGATTTCAACCAAAAGTCCAAATATTATAACAAAGAATCCATAGTCCAGTACTTAGAGAGTCTACAGTTGAACAAAAGCAAGCTTTCTTCAAGATTTGCTTTAAACCCGATGTCCAATTACAGAACCAGCCATTCCCTGTAAATGCTAACCTTTTTAATGAAGAAACTCAGTGTGTCATAACCCTTATGAGTCAGTTTTAAGGGTTGGATATAGACAAATATGTTACTGAACCCTTAATGGGCTTGTTGTTTGTCCTTAGCATTGTTCAGATTGACTTAGAAGAGTCTAGTTAATCAGTCCAGCTATCTTGCCTTAAATTTGATTAAATTCCCAGTTGAAAATATTCATTCTTAGCTAGTGGATTTCCACAAAACAAGAAGTTTCAGATTCGAGTCTTATTTTTTGAATATGTTTATGTCATTTAATGATGAAATCCTACAGCTCCCTGAAATGGTACTCACAGAAGAAATGAATAGGGATTACATCAAGTTCATGAATTTCCTTATGTCAAAGGCTTGCAATGCTTTCTTTCAGAAGAAATTACCTAGAGTTTTGCCACAAATGAAAGATATTTTGCAGTTCCTTCCTGAAAAGAGAATTGGAGACTGGTTTCTTTTTTAACAAGGTACAGTAATAAGGTTATATGGGCTTGTTCATCAACCCTATATACTACCTGCATTTTTGAATTCCAGAGTTTTTGGTTTGGAACTGATCAGACAGAAATTAATAGTGGAGAATGAGCATTTTATGGATTTTAAGAAGTCTTCAGAGATCAAGTTCCCATGGTTCGTATGCCCATTTATCATTAATAATAAATCTTCCCTTCCAATGATTGAAAGCTTGATAAGAGAAATGGGGTTTCCAACTGAAGCTCCTATAAATTATGGTCCCCATCATATTATCTCTATCAGAAGACAAGGTAATAAGAACATGCCCTTTAAGCACTTTGAAGTTGCAGGTCTACCTGAGACTGCAAACTAGTGGGACTGCCCCCATGATACTCGGGGGGATGTTGATACGCAAGAAGAATCCACTTCCTCTGTAAGGGAATTCACCTCACCACAACCTGACACTTCCAGCTTGATTCTAGCAGCAGAAAAGATTACACCCATAGCTAGTTGATCTGAGAGAACCAATAAAAGAGACTTCTCTGACGCCATGGACACAGAGGAGGAAGATACAACCAGAACCCCAAAGAAACAAAAAATTGAAGAAGTAGGACATCTTGTCCAAGTGTCAGAGTACAAGGGTAAGAAAGAGAAACAAATTAAAGTAACAAGGCCTGCTTATGAGGTCAAAGAATATGCCTTTGCTAAGACACCAACTAATTCTACCTCATAGTTCAAGACCAGATCAGAGTTATTTGACAAATATGAGGATGATAAAGATGTATATTCAGAGGAAGCTTTGAAGTTGTATGCAGAGGTTAGAAAAACCTTCAGCAAGGATGTATCTCTAGTCATTGTTAGAGATCATTCTCAAAATACTTTGAATTTCGCAATATCAACAAAAAATAAAGTTGTTGAAATGAAAATGAGCCTCGAGAACATCCCCATTCCTCATATGATACATACGCATAAACAAACTGGGAACCTTTATATTGATCTCCTGAAGGAAACACTATAGGTATCTACACTACAGTCTAGTAAGAGCAATATTGAGAATCATCTTAGACAGGAGTGTTATAGCTGATTTTACCACTGTAGGTGAATCACACTTTGTATGGCCTTCCCCTGTCCCGCTGCAGACTCCTTAGACCCCATGGACCATTTTTTGTCCTTTGATGTTTCATTGATCATCCCTATAAATATGTGAAAAATTCTATACGTGACTTTTAATCCCTTAATCGCGTATATACATAGGTTTGACCACTAAAACCACGTACATCGGGATGTGTACAAAATCCAAATCCTTTTGGAGTTTTCCTTGACATGGATCCGACTCACTTGACTCCAGGCCTTCCCTATGCCTTGAGATCGCTCGGATTCGACCTTTCATTACCCCTTTGAAAAGCTATATAAGGAACTCTATGGTACATTGAAGGCATATGAGAGAATTGAGAGCAAAGAAACTATAGTCCATTGTTGTCGAAACTTATTCTTGAGTCTGCATCCCTTTGTCCCTTGGAACACTAGTGTGTTCTTCCCAAGCTTGCCTTTTGCTTGTAAGTTTGCTATCGAGAGATGGAGGATTGAGGTGGTGGAGGCCCAAGTGGGGGATTCAGTTTCTCTGGTTCGCAGACATGCCGTCAGAAGGTTGTATCTATTGTAATCTCTTATTTATATTAATAGAAATATCTTTTCCTGTCCAATAATGTGTGTTTGAATGAATATATTATCCATGGGATTATTTCAAATGATTATACATTGTTGATTATATATGCTAGAATAGATCTAACACCATGATATATAGTATGCTTGTATTGTTTACTTGTTGTTGAGGAAGTAATTTATCAATTCAAGCTGAAGTTGGAAAGCTCGACGGGGATCTACTTGAACCGTCTGGAATAAGGTACGAGGTCTAATCCTTTAGTGTTAGACATTTACTTTCTATTGCATATTGGAAAAGATTGATTTCTGGAGTCAAGCTGTCTGTTGTGGTACCCCAAGCCATAGGAATTTCTCTCCGTAACAGAATTGGCGACTCCGCTGGGGAGTTCCTAGTAGTTGTCCTTTGGGGGTTGTTCTATCGGCATTCAATGAATTTGAATTGCTCTTTCTCTCTTGTTTTTGTGTCGGGTTTGGGGGCATGTATGCCTGGTAGTGTCTGATTGGTATGAAGTTTGTCTCGGCTTGTCTGTTTGCCTTGATTTTATGCACCTTTCTTCCTGTACGCGAGTTTTTAACTCACAGTCGTGTACACACGCGGGTTTCTCTATGATTTACGCGTATACACGCAGGTTTACTGCGAACAGTCATGTATGCCCTTAGTTTTTCCTTTTTGTGGAAGTTAAATGGTTGTTGGGTAAAGTTCAATGATTTCTAAGTCTCCTTTGGCACTGCCTAAGTCTGTTTATACCTCTATTTCTGACCAGAAACGTTTTTTTTAGGCTAATTTTTTTTTTTTAAGAAGGTTCTTGTCATGGCATTTTCGATTTTTTGTTTGGGATTAGTGCATTAGAGTTCTTTTACCTTAGTGCTTTGCTTGAGTGTTGTTTGAGTGTGCTTGTAGAGTCTAGGGGTCGTAGAATCATTCTTTTGCTTTTTGTATCTCATTTTATTTCAAAAAACCCAAAAACATTTCCTTATCATCATGCATTGCATTTTGCATTTTGCATTTTGCATTGTACTTGCACTAGATTTGCTTTGGAGTACTAGTTAGGACTTCATATAGGAAAGCTTGCATTCATCATTTGAAGAAAAATTGTGCATTTCGCGTAGTAGCATACCCTGTTTTCATGGACACAATGCATTTGCATTGATTGTTAGGTGTGCATTTTACTTCATGTTCTGTCATAACACCATTAGTTGCACGGTCATATCCATATTTTGAGTAATAAAGCCAATTAAAATCAACACTAAATTAAAATGAATTACACTCTTTTCTTTTCTAGGGTGCACCAACAAGCTTAGGTTTTAGGGTCTTGGAATAGTTCATTGTGAGTAAATTCTCCAAGACCACTAAACAACAACATGTATGTGTCTGTCCAGGTGAGTGTGTGAAATCCTTGGTAAAACCAGTGTTTCTCAGGATCCTCCTCTCAAAAGGGAATTAAGCACGAGGCAGTGTGAGCGGTTATTGATTGGGATGACCCATAGTCATAACTGAGTAGTATCGGAGATATTTCTAGTATTATATTCGTATTTGGGGGCTCTTTCGAGAGTTTCGGGATTTTCTACCCTGCCCAATACGGTCAATCCTGCCTGTGACTGTCTGCATGAGCATTGATTATATTTAGGTGACCTTAGTGGCCTTACCTAGGATATCGAGGGGGTACTTTGCAGGGGTTATTCTGCGGGTGTCCCGGCCATGTTGGGGTCGGACAGCACAGTCGCTTTACGCGTTGAAGCTGAGGGCCACAATAATTGGTTACGTACCTCCAATTGTTGTGTATGGGAGTCTCAAGCCTCTCCTAGGTGATACATACCTGCTTCATTCGGAAGCTCACTTCTCCAGCCCTTGTTTGCTTGCATTTGGCTTTAGATTTTATTAGTGATTGCTCTGTGCACGATAGCTTTCCTAGGGTTTGCGTAAATAGAGAGTATTTTTTATTTTTTGAATCATTGTTGATTCGGGTGCGGCTCCTCGCCGTTCTCGTCGTTTAGTAGGACTTCTGCCTTCTACTTCTCCTCCTCCTTTGGGAGAGAGACCTAGATAGTCCAGGCGGACTATTTCACACATTGATTCACACACCATGGGAGACCATATGGAAAGTATTCCTGAACCACCTTCTCCCATTCGAGTGGATGATGGGGAGTTTACTCCTGCCTACAATACTTCACTCGACTTAGCTGAGATAGGCCCCGTGATTTCTGAGATAGGAACCTTTCATGATAGACCTACTCACTCTAGGGTTGATTCCCCATGGACGCATTACCGGTATGGAATGCCGGAGGATGCCGAGACTCATTTTGAACCCGCAAGCACTAGCTATGGTAGTTATGTTATGTCTGGTTTTCCCACACATGATTTGGCATTTCATGTCGAATCTGAGTCCAAGCCTAACACTATGCCTCGAATCACTCTCATTCCTTACCATGCGGAGATGTTTGGGAGCACTAGTCACATTGCACCTTCCATCCCGGTGGTGGAAGTTACATCACACATTCCTCCCAGGTCTAGGGTTAGTGATCCTATTAGGATACCAGACCCGAGATGGGTAACAATAGGGAATGGTACGTACATTATTACTCAGGTCCCTCCATCCTCGGTCCCTACTTCTTCAAATGTTCACCCTCCACCTTATTCATGTGGTCCTTCGGGCTGAAACGTTACTACGAGTCATGTCCGTACTGCGGTTACTAGACCGGTTGTGTCTCGGCTTCATGTACCACCCATTGTTTCGGGAGGTCATGCTCATACTTCTAGAGGTCACATCCCTACTTCCGGAATGTATATTCCTACTTCTGGAACATATGTTCCTACTTACGGAGTGTCCCATGAGACATCACATGCGATGACTTATGGACCCTATTATGGGACGTAGTATGGACAGGTTTCTTCACCTTATGGGGGCGGGTATCAACAACCTACTTACTCTCCTAATTACGGCTTCGTAGCTCCTACTAGTCAAGGTCCACCACACTATGGTGCTTCCACGCCACCCTATACAGGTCATACGGGAGGAGGGCACTATGGCCAAGGCCATGGTGGTAATCAGACCTATATGAATCAAGGAGCGGTCCATCGACCTCATCATCCTAGGATCCCTTTCCTTGCAACGCTCAATCTTCCTGACTTGTCGAGATTAACGAACAATCCTGTAGCTCATGACCCGGCTTAGCCAGCTGTCCCTACCAAGCTTCCCTCGGACATACCTAAGTTCGAGGGCAAACCAGGAGAGGATCCAAGCGAACACGTTACTACGTTTCACCTATGGTGCTCTTCGAATTCCTTACATCAGGACTCCATCCGTTTGAGGCTATTTCAACGCACCCTTACAAGGCCTGCCGCGAAATGGTATATAGAGCTACCTAGGGGAGCTTTCGCTTTGTTCGACGACCTTGCGATGACTTTTCTTAACCACTTCCAGCTACCAGTGCGTTATGATGTTGGTACTGAACTCTTGTCGACATTTTGGCAAGATAAAGCCACACATATCTCTAATCATATTCAAGAGTGGCGTAGACGGAAGAGGTTAATTAAAGCCTTTATACCGCCGAAGTTCCTCCTCGAGTGGTTCCTCAAGTCGTTGTTGCCATATATAGCGAAGGATGTTTCTACATCCGGAATGCAGAATGAGGAACAAGCAATTTTTAGGGTGCAGGAACTGGACTTGATCTATGCTCAGTCCAGTTTGTTATATAAGATTATTCCCAATGCTCTGCATTCCAATTTCGACCCCAAATTCAAACCTGGACCACATGCCGATGGCATTGTGGGTTGTGCAAGTGCGAAACCTATGGATTTGGTTGCAAAACAAGTTAGTCAATTGTCAATCAACCAATCTGCTTCAGGACAGGCTATGGCTTCATCTCAACCCGCCCAAACGGCGAGTGTAATTTCAGTGCAATCGTCGGACCAGAAGGGTAACCAGCAACTCGGACGGAATAGAAAAAAGGGTAAAAATAATTGTAAGGGTGGGAATAAGAATGAGAATGCTAACAGTAATGACAAGAACGGCTGGAATGCTGGGGGGGACAAGCAAGCTAAACGTAAGGTTAAGTTTCCTTGCAAGTTATGTAAGGACGATCACCTAAATTACTTATGCCCTCGTATTGAGGAAGCCTCGAGATTCTTGGCACAGGGCCCAGTTGTGCTAACTAACCCTTTACCGCACAATCAAAATATGAACTTGAGGTCCCATGACCAGTCTGGTGGTGATCAAGATCCGTTGGAGGGTAGTGGTCATGGTTGCATTAACATGGTATGTGCCATGAAAGTTGTGACCCATGCGAAAGATTATGGTTCGTCACAACCCAGCCCAGGCAAAGAGCCTGATCCACCAGGGTCCCCTTTGCGTATTGAGAAACATATGGATAAACTTGAGACTGCACCTCGCATTCCTAAAGGAGTCCTTAAGCATTCGGGGCATAATCCAAATGCCCGAGCCTCCCAGAACTATTCAGTTGTCGAGGATTTGGGCCACACTCCTTGTGCGATGTCTGCATTGGAAGTGCTCCAGAGTTGTCCTTCGAAAAGGAAGGCATTGCTTTCTGCCCTTGGTGTGAATGATGATGATTCTTCCTCCATGATCAAATTTGAAACCGCAGGACTTCAGCCTCGCTTGCCCTACTATGTGTCTCTTTTGATTCACATAGAATGTCTTAATATGACCGTCAAGCGCACTGTGATTGACGAAGGCGCTGCTACTTCTATGATGTCTTTATCATGTTGGAAGGGTCTGGGTTCCCCTGAGCTGTCTAAATCAGCGACCATGTTAACTGCGTTCAATGGGAGATCATTTAGGCCGCACAGCATCATTCCTTCCCTTAAAGTCCGTTTGGGAGGGAAGACCGTTGCGATAGAGGTCGAGGTGGTTGATGCGCTCCTTGACTACAATCTCTTGCTGGGTAGGAACTGGATGTACAGTATGCAAGCCGTTGCTTCTTCCCTGTTCCGCGTTGTATGCTTTCCACATAACGGGAAGATCGTAACGATTGATCAAACGAGATTTAAGAATTCGTCTGTTACCGCATTTTCGGGAGCTTCAATCCTGATCGTTGAACACTCTCAGCTGACAACTGGGAGTGTGGGTGTAGGCATGTATCCATCCCTTATGGGAAGCTTTAGTTGTCCTACACTGATCCTTATAGTAGGATCTAGTTCCGATGAGGCTTCAACATCTACGAGATCGGTGTCTTTTCGCACGAGTCATATGGAGGATCCTTGGATTCTTCCTACACCGAATTCTTTGAGTGAGCCCGTCGTGACAGACGTGCCATTGTTTGCAATTATGATAGCTTATCAAGCTAATCTCAAGTGTGTTGCAAAGCCTAGTCCTTCCTCTTCGCAGATGGAGGAGGAGGACCCTTATGTGCTGCCGGCATGGGAAGTACAGTCTTCTCATGCACACGACTGCCTTGATATGGTTTTCCCTTTAGATGAAACGATTATTGAGGCTATGTCAGGAGTTGAGCCACCATGGGAGGAACTTCATCATAGGTCATACTTTCTTCCCGAGCTTGACCGCTTGGAGCGTGAGGATTTTAGGGCGGTTCTTAGTCAGAGAGTTGGTAGTCCTATGGTTCCATTAAGCTCTCCTGGTCCGATGGCTGATGGAAACATGGAAAACATATCTTCAACGATTCCTATCAACATCTCTCGCAATCCTGGCACGATAGAGAATGTCTATATTGGGGCGGAATGTTCCCATGCTAAGATTCTAGAATACACCGAGCTATTGAAGGAATTCTGTGATATTTTTTCTTGGTCTTATGACGAGATGCCAGGTATTGACCCTCGTATTGTATAGCACAAGATTAATACTTACTCCAATGCTAAGCCTGTTTGACAACGTTTGCGTGCGGTGAATCCTAGGAAAGCACTCGCGATTAAGGCAGAGCTAGAGAAGTTGTTGAAAGTCGGTTTCATCTATCCCATTCCCTTGACAAAGTGGGTTTCAAACCCCATTTCAGTGGATAAGAAGCAGGGAGCGATCCACATATGTATTGATTTCCGCGATTTGAATCGTGCCTGTCCTAAGGGCGATTTCCCCACACCATTTATTGATCAGATTTTGGATGAGTGTGCGGGTAGTGAGGTTTTTTCCTTCATGGACGGCTTTTCCGGATATAATCAGATACAGATTAAACCTGAGGACCAACATAAGACTGCATTTATTTGTCCTTGGGGAACGTTTGCATATTGAAAAATGCCTTTCAGCCTTAAAAACATCGGAGCTACATTTCAGCGGGCAATGACCTTGATCTTCCACGATCTCAAGTCAATTATCGAAGTATTTTTGGATGACCATGCTGCTCATTCTCGTATGAGGATGCGTCATCCCTATCACTTGAGATTGGTATTCGAAAGATGCCGGCACTATTTGGTCAGATTAAATCCTCATAAGTGCATCTTTTGTGTGATGTCGGTTCGTTTGTTAGGATTCATCGTTTCTAAAGAGGGTATAAGAGTCAACCCTTTGAAGGTTGAGGCAATACTTCAGTTGTCTCCCTCGAAGAATATTCGTCATCTTCAATGTTTGTAAGGCATGGCAAAATTCTTACAAAGATTTGTTGTCAACTTTGCCAATTTGACTAGAGGCTTCATACGTCTATTGAAGAATGACACCCCCTTTTATTGGGATGAGTGAGCCCAAGAGTCCTTTGATGCACTCAAGAAAGCCCTAGCATCAGCCCCGGTGATTAGTCCCCCAGACTATAGCCGTGATTTCCTACTTTATGTGGTCGCGTCCATGGAGATGATTGGTATGGTTTTGGTTTAGGAGGATGAGGAGCTCCAAGAGCATGTCATATATTATCTGATCCAGATGCTTATTGACGTAGAGATTCGCTATTCTCATGTCGAGAAGCTTGCTTTAGCTACCGTACATGCGGTTCAGCGGTTGAGACATTATATTCTCCTTCGCCAGACCTTGGTTGTAGCCCATGTCAATCCATTTCAATTCGTCCTCACCCGAAGGATGATTGGCGGAAAATATAATAAATGGATTGTCATTCTACAAGAATTCGATCTCGAGTTTGTTTCGGCAAAATCGAAGAAGTCTTTAATTTTTGCAGAGCTTATATCGGATTTCCCGAGCGAGGTCAAGGAGTTGGTTTGTGAAGATACGTTTGTCGATGAACACATCTTCTTAATCTCAACTTTAGACCCATGGTATGGGGACATCATAATATATTTACAAACATTGAAGACCCCTACTCACCTCTCATGAGATGAACGACGACGATTACGTCACGTCTCTAAGAACTACCTCATAGTGGATAACACTTTGTACCGCCGTGGGGTAGATTCCATTTTACGACGTTGTTTAACTCATGAAGAGGCTGAGGTAGTGCTGAATGATTTCCACGGAGGCGTGTGTGGTGGTCATTTATCTGGGCTTTCTACAACTCAAAAGATCTTAAGAGCGGGTTATTTCTAGCTGTCGATCTTTAAAGATTGTGTTGATGCGGTCAAGAGGTGCCACCCTTGCCAGGTGTTTGCACGTAATATGCACTTGAAACCTACCCCGTTACATCCCATTATCACCGTCGGTCCCTTCACTAAGTGGGGGCTCGATTTTATGGATTGCAACCCAACTTCAGCTGGGGGACACCATTATATTATAGTGGTTGTTGATTACTTCATGAAATGGGCTGATGCTATGCCTACAGTAAAATCCGACGGTGAGACAGCTGCTCACTTCGTATTCAACCAAATTATTACTCAATTCAGGATTCTGAAAGATCTTGTCACTGACCATGGCTCGCACTTTTAGAACCGTATGATGGAAGAGTTGGCATCGAAGTTAGGGTATAAGCAAGAGCATTCCTCTTCTTACTACCCTCAAGCGAATGGATAGGTAGAGGCAGTGAATAAATCACTCAAATCCATTCTCCAATGAACCATCGCACAAAGCAAGAATAATTGGCACATCATGTTATATCCTGCTTTGTGGGCATATCGAACTACTGTTAAGACTACCACTAGTTTTTCTCCATATCAACTTGTACATGGAGTGGAGTCAATATTGTCAGTTGAATGCAAGATTCCTTCTTTGAAGCTAGTTGTAGAACTCTTACCAGACACTTCACAATTGGAGGAGCGTTTGGTTCACCTTGAGCAACTTGATGAGCAGCGTCATGATACCTTGGTGGCTCTAGAGTCAATAAACATCGCGTTAAGGTCCAGTACGATAAGTCTGTCCATCCAAGGAGGTTTAGTGAAGGAGACTTAGTCCTTTTGTGGGATCAACCGAAAGAACCCTTGGGGGCAGGGAAATTTAATCCTATGTGGCGGGGTCCTTACGTGATCAAGCGTGTGTTAGAGAAGGGTGCGTATGAGTTAGTGGATTACGAAGGAACGGCCTTGGCGAAGCCTAGAAATGGGCTCTATCTCAAGAAATACTATGCATGATCTTCAGCCAAGGCTGCTTATTGTATATTAGTGTACAGTTTTGCATAGTTAGGTCTTTTTCTTATCCTGATCAGGTTTGAGATGAGTTTCCGTTTCTTTTGGCAAATGTCAATGGAATCTTCCAACTACATAGGATTCACGGATGGTGCGAGTCGTCACACTCAAAACTCAGCCTCTGCTGCTTGGGTGATTTATACTCCTATGGGTCAGGTACTGGCTTTAGGAATCGTATGTCTGTGGCCATCTTCCAACAATGATGCTGAATATAGTGTCGTTATTGAGCTTCTACGGGATGCCATTTCACATGGCGTTCTATCTCTTGAGGTATGTCTTGATTCGGAGTTAGTAGTGTCATAGCTTAATGGTTTGTACCATGTTAGAGATCCGACGTTATTGAGAATATTCTTACATGTGAGATTGTTAGAACGACAATTTGACAATATAACATATATACACATTCCAAGAATTAATAATCAAGTTGCTGACTCATATGCTAACTACGTGTTAGATTGGCATTTGTTTCATTCACGGTAAATTCATCACAAACACAATTTTTACACATGTAAATAAATAAACCGATCACCATAAAAAATATTATATATAAAATCCAAAATGTGATAATACATAGTGTCATGATACAAAATTGGGGCTCTCGAGCCACCAACATATAATACATGGTAGTACAAAATGTATACACTCCCACGTGTCTAATCCTATGGAGGAGGAGGAGGGTTGTGATCATGGAAGGTCACTACGGCTCTAGCTAGCCGTCGAAACAATCGCACCCATGCTTGTGGTACACCCACCACCTGGTGCTGCATAGCCTCAGGCAAGTCCTCGACTTGCGCCATGGGAACCCTATGTGTCATCCTGACAAAATTGGTATGAATGCTCTGGAGCGTCCGCTCCACATCCACGCCCATGATATCATCTCCTCTTCCCCTCCGTCTATGATGAGGGAATCCCTCTGGCCGTCATGGTCCCACATCTGCACACAAATGGTAGATGTCACTATGTATTGTCACGCAAAACATGTCTTTTTGATTCCATATAATCAAGAAAACACAAAAAAATTAAATAACTCAAAAAATTTATAAAAAAAAAAGAGAGGGTCGAGATTCGTTACCTATATCATCGTATGTCGATCCTGGTGGTAGCGGCATGTCCAGGTCCCCCTGGAAATCTATCCCCGCATAGGGGTAGTCATCAATGGCAACTATCTGTTGTTGCCACCATGGAAAGAACTCAACTGGATAAGGGTTTGTTAAAATTTTCATATGCTTAGCTAAGACATCAGTATTTCATTTCATTTTTCATAACAAAAGCATATAAACAGGATCACTGAAAGATAGACAAGCACAACCATACAAAAGGAACACAAAGATTTATCCTGGGAAAAACCCAGCAAAATCTTCCTCAATATAGATGCCCCAAAAAGATAAAAGATAAAACCAGCAAGGAGATCAAAGCTTGATCCTCCTCCTTCTCCAGCTACTTCTCTTCTCCACCAATGCGCTACACAAGTGAGAGTGTGTGTCCTAAATGAGGAGCACTACACCTCTATTTATATTCATCCATTCACTTAAGTTAACTCATCTGTCATGTAGGCTCGAGTTAATCATGTAGGCTCAAGTTACACATGTAGGCTCAAGTAACCACACTGGGGTGCTAATGACCCACCTTTACAATTAGAGGGGACTGCCTCATGACTCTTATTAGTTCTTCCGATTAGGAGCATCGGGGTACAAAGTAATACAAGTGGTTCTCCCGGTAGGACCATCGGGGACCACATAGAAATACATATAGAATATTCTTCGAAGTTACAATATTTCAACACTCCCCCTTAACGAGAAGGGTATTCTATAACAACATCAACAACAACAATAATAGGAGAGAGATAGAGGACATCATCAACATCATCAGGGTGATACATATATAAATCATTGGAATCTTTTCAACATCATGTAGTCTTCAACTTCAATCTTTAGTCTTCAGCATCATCAGTACTTTGACCGCTTCGATCAGCAACATCTTCAGCATCTTGACTCTTTAATCAGCAGCAACATCTTCAGCACTTTGACCTTTCGATCAGCAACATCTTCAACACTTTGACCTTTTGATCAGCAACATCATCTTCAGCACTTTGACCTTTC
>LPNX010397827.1:441336-468497 GCA_001517045.1 Pseudotsuga menziesii
TATCTTCTGTAGTCACTCCGTAAAGACCTGACCCTTGCCTTGTCTAAAACTTTGCCAATCCATCATAGCCTTTTGAACATAACCCAACGGATAAAATTGCTTACGTAAAGAAAAAATGAAAGCAGACCACGATGAGAGAAGATTACCCATTTGTTTGCTACCTTGTTGAAGCTTGCTTTCCCACCATACAAGTGCGGTGCCTGTCAGCCGAAGTGAAGCCAACTGAATTTTCACATCTTCTTCTTTGATCTGCTAGACTTGGCAATAGACCTCAATTTGCCTTATCCAATTGTTCAACTTCTCTACATTCGCTTCCCCATTGAACATGGGCAAATCAAACTTCACATCGAGCTTCAACAAGGGCTTCTTTTGAGGCTCCTTGTGAGGAGCCTTGGAATACTGAGAATTAGATGAGGAAGAAGCACTTGAACTTGTGCTTGAAGTTGAAGGTGAAGAGGGAGGCTCAGGAGGCTCTTCGCCACCTCCTCCTTGGTTAACTGAAGCGTTGCCTTCATCCTTCACTTCTTTGTCTTCCTTCTTTACTTCACTGCCTTTTCTTTATTTTGCCATGCGTTCTTCATAGTCTGCAAACAACTTGTCTACCTTGTCGGCCATCATGTAGAAGACCTTGTGAAAGTTTGCCTCCATCTCGGTGCGGGCATCATTAGCATCCATCTTCCTCCTTCGGTGTGCATGTTCGATCTCAGAATTGTAAGGCTCTAATGTACCCTCACCAGCTTGCAGTTTAGCCCTCGTGAGCATCCACACTCACAATCCAACGTCAAATAGCCCTGCTCTGATACCACATGATCCGAAAACAAGATCTTTGCTACTCTATGACGTTAACATGAATTGCATACAGAGCATGAATGAAGCTCACAAATCCATAAGAAGAGAACCAAACAGCATAGACAACATGCACATAAAGACAACAAGTTGATAACGGAGTTCGTCCAGGATGGACTACGTCTCTGGGCCTGCTTCTCAATAGGAGGGCCAATCTATAATCTCAGCATAAGGAAAAATACATGGCAATGATACAATGATACCTTGGCGACAATGTTCAGGAAGAGAACCGCTACCCAAAGCACAACAAGACTTCTTTCAGCAACTCCGAAGCCTGAAGACGGTGTAAAACGAGTATAAACACTCGTACCTTCCTCCTGCAGAGCTACGCAATCTCCCTTCTCTCATTTAGCTACAAAGTCTCCACTCCAAAGCATGAGTGGGAAATGGCAATTGAATGGGTTTATATAGGTTGTCTTTCCCTTCTTCACATGACTCTCATGGATTCCTTTGGTTCCAACTAATTTGCCTATCTTGGCCTTGGTTACAACTTCCCCAAGTTGGTTTTCATATGGTTGGATTTTTTTATTAAATAATAAACCAACATATTTAATAATACCCCTTTAAAAATGGCATTGGCTTTTAATATGGTTAAAATCATATTATAATAACCATACAAAACCATTTTAAATCCATAACCAAGTCGAACCCATTTTAAAAGCCATGACCAAAGTTTGTAAAAAGCACGTGGTAAGGAGTGGGCGCCTCCCACGTGGTGGCTCCTCCATGTGAAATGCATGAGTTAAGTTTTAAAACCATAACAAAATTCCAACATATATGAGGTGGCATGTAATCCATGTATGTGGTGGCGCTCCAACCATGCTTATAATGTTTTCGAACCACTATAACCAACGTTTTAAAAGCACATGTGATAAAAGCAATAACCAAAGTTGTTTTATGTGCTGGCGCGGGCTCCACGTGCTACAGCGCCCAATGGAGCTTTTGGTCATCACGTTGACGGGGAGAACTGGGTTCGGGGCTAACCCTGGCCCCTTCTGGCGCCAATAAACCTTTAAATAAATTGTTTTCCATAGCTTGTACAACAAGCACCTTGTGGACCAACGGTAAGGCGGAGCGCTAATGTAAGAGAGGTCACAGGGTCGAACCCTGTGGAGGCCATAAATTTTGCCTTAGAAATATTGGCCAATCCTGTACTGCCACGTGGCGGCTTGGGATTGGTCCACCTCATGCCCAGTCGGCGTCCTAGTCAACCGCCAACTCACTGTCAGTACTGCCACGTCACCATCCGTATGTCCAGTCAGCAGTATGCCATCTTGGATTTCGTACTGCCATGTGTCACCTTATGATTGGTCTGTACTTCCACGTGTCACCCTGTCAGTGGTGCCACGTGGCACCCCCATTTTGTCAAATTTCCTTGTTTCATCAATATAACAGAACGCGATAACTTTCTCATACGGATTCCGTTTGAGGTGAAACGAACGCCGTTGGAATCGTCTCGACGAACCCTTCGATCTGATGCTATTTTTGCTAAGATTGGAGGACTTCAAAAAAATTTCCTTCTTGGATCCTCCTGGATCAGTCATCAGATTTGGTTTCACCAATTTGGATTTATGATCATTTTCCCAAGGTGACCTGTTACAGGACTATTCAGAACAGTGAAGTTGTACGGCATGCCACATGTCACTGGTTCATCTTCAAGTTCTGAAATTCGTGCCACAAAAAGTACAGTGCGTTGTCTTTCTGGAAAATCTTCAGGAATTCCATTTGGACCGCTGTATCCCAAGCTATAGCAATTTTTCCTAGGTGTCCTGTTTAGCGATGAATTCTGAAAGAGGCTGGAACCCTAACTTGGAGAGATCATATCTCCTAGAATATAATGATTCTGAGGCTGAATTTTGGACACAGTGTTCATCAGGATTTTATCTTCGGTCTCTGCAATTTTCAGCTCTTGAACCTTCGCCAATATTGGGATATAGTGAATATACCAAAACTTAACAGTTTTAGTATTTAGGGTTTTTCTAGCTCCGGGTCAAACTAGGGTTTGACTTTCCCGGAGTTTCACCCAACCAAAAATCTTGATCCAAGTATCTAAACTTCTATTTTGATGAGGAGAGAAATATTATGCTGGGCTCACTCAAAAATTCTTCTTCTGCAAGAAGCCCTAATTTCCCATACAAAAAACTAAAAATGCTCTGAATCGAATTCCGCTTCGACAGAAAGATGCGCCCTTCAATGGAGAGTCAGCCTAGCCTTCTTTTGCTAATCGATTGTGGAGAGAAAACCAAAAAGTAAGAAGCCCTAGATTCTGTAGCTGCATAATGTCGTCTTTTCAGGGTGGCTCTAGTTCCATGTTAAAATTTTCATATGCTTAGCTAAGACATCAGTATTTCATTTCATTTTTCATAACAAAAGCATATAAACAGGATCACTGAAAGATAGACAAGCACAACCATACAAAAGGAACACAAAGATTTATCCTGGGAAAACCCTAAAGGGAAAAACCTTGCAAAAGCTTCCTCAATATAGATGCCCCAAAAAGATAAAAGATAAAACCAGCAAGGAGATCAAAGCCTGATCCTCCTCCTTCTCCAGCTACTTCTCTTCTCCACTAATGTGCTACACAAGTGAGAGTGTGTGTCCTAAATGAGGATCACTACACCTCTATTTATATTCATCAGCTCACTTAAGTTAACTCATCTCTCATGTAGGCTCGAGTTAATCATGTAGGCTCGAGTTACACATGTAGGCTCAAGTAAACACACTGGGGTGCTAATGACCCACCTTTACAATTAGAGGGGACTGCCTCATGACTCTTATTAGTTCTTCCGGTTATGAGCATTAGGGTACAAAGTAATACAAGTGGTTCTCCTAGTAGGACCATCGAGGACCACAGAGAAATACATATAGAATATTCTTCGAAGTTATAATATTTCAATAGGGTTGGCCACCCTACCACCCCCCAGTCTGCGCATCGCATCTGCCCAACACCGTTGGGCCGGATCTCGAACCCCGTGAAGAGGAACGTCCACTCTAGGGCTCAATACTAGAACACGCTCGAAGAAAAATGTGCTCATTATACTGGTGAACCCGAAGTTCCGCACTCTACATACCTTACACTCACTGAGCTGATGTTTCATGTTTCTCAGTAGTGTAGTGCTCCAGTCATAAATCATGGGTCTCATGCACTCCACTGCATAGAACATCAAAGGTTGCGAGGCCTAGTGGAGTGATGCCAAGCCTGCTATCCTGCCCAATGTCAATAGTATGGCCTTTAGGCCCAGCACTTGTATAGCGTTGGTAGGGACCTGACTCCCCACCTTCTCTGTGTCTAGATTTGTAGTACACCGCAATGTACTCGTTGATAGTCAGGCCACCTCCTGGCCCACCATGAGAATGAAGGTTCACTACTTCCCCTCATCTAGAAATCCCTGTAATGAAGTATATGTCCTCCACCTCTATAGTGAGGGACATTCCATCTATTTGAAAGGACTCTGAGTCTAGATCCCAGCAATCCACCAGCATCTGTAATAGTCTTGGTTTGGCCCTCAAACCACCAAGACACCAAAAATTGTAGAGTCTGCATGCACGTAGAGCTTGTTGAGCCATTACATCGGCCCTTACTGCTTCCTCTACCTCACCATGTTCACGCTCTCTCCACTCTAGGACCATCCTGCACAAGAAATTGCCAATATGCCCATTAGATTATTGAAAAAACCTTATGCGCGGCCTCATACACGACTGTTTTCAAAACAGCCGCGTATGTACGCGGGTTTGGGGGCATTTTCCGCGTATATCCAGCCCTATACGTGGAAAAACCCTCGATTTCCACGTGGGCCACTGCGCCCATTTTAGTTTGGCCTAGAAAGCTTAATTGACAATGGAATTTCATAAAAATTGCATCAAAATGAAAGAGAAGAGCATGGGTAAATACCTAGAAGAAACGGTAGTGGATTCCACCGGCTGGATCTCCTGGAATTTGCTGTGGAAAATCTGAGCTCAAATGGGTAAAAGTTTCAAATGTTTTATAATATTTTAAATTGTTTACTATTTATAGAAATTTTTCAAATATTTGAAAATTTTTACCCCCTTTTCTATAGTTTCGACATTTTCTAACCATTTTTTACCATTTTTGACATAATTCATGATGTAGAGGACCTTTTTCAGTGCCATTTCAACCGTTGGATTGACCCGTTCGTGTCGATCTTAGGTATCATGTCTAAACTAGCATATAGGTTAGGTTTCATCACCATTTACATATTGCATGACCTTATGACCATCTCATCATGACCTTCGGTACGAACCCACTCTATTATGTCACAGTACCTTCTTGTTGCTTTAGAAGTGGCATGATATGAGTGGTAGAGCTTCACCTTACATGGGTACCCTAGTTAGCGCCTTATTTGCATTTGGTGCCCATGCTGACGTTTTCTCCTTTAAGGTCTGGGAGTCCATTGTATAGTACTGCCATGACATTTCGCAAGAGCCTCATACTCCTCTTGATCTTTTGCTGGCCTATTTCCCTCAGGACTCCCTCATCTCAAGTTGAGAATGCATTATCATGAGCTTTGCCTGCCTTATTGAGCTTTATGCCAGCTCCCCTGACATTGTATTTCAGCCATATAGCCCGAGCTTGTCTCATGTCTATCCATGCAGAGCCATCTTTTATATCCTTCGCAGCTTGTTACCCTTTTACCGGGAGGGGATTTTTCCCCGAGTGTCGATATCCTACACATGTATCCTTACATTGAGCATAGGTATGTTCCACTGCTTGGAACTAGTTTGTTTTCCCTTATGACACTCGTCTCCTCCTAGTCTGTAACTAAAAATCCATTTTATTCTTTTTCAAGCTTTTTAAATAACTGAAAAAGTCCAAAAAAATCAAAAAAACAAAAAGCCGGACAAGGAAAGATGTTATCTTTGGCAGCTGTCGAGTCGTGTTGCCTTTGAACAGGGCACTATATATCACATCCATTGGTTGGGTTACAGTTTGACTTTAGGAGTTGTACTCGTTTATCTGAGTTTATCTCCACTGACTGGTTAAGCTTCCAGTCCCTATGGAGCCTCTGTCGATGCCTCCTGTGTCGCAGAGATGTCCCAGTTTGTATATCGAGTCTATGCTGCCTTCATTCAGTCACCATACACTGTTATGCTCTTGTTCGAAGGAATTTGAAGCCTGAGTCGGCCATTCCTCAGTTATATTGACTTTGCATGTCGGCCATTCCCAGTACAGTTACTAGTCCGTGCACCTTATGATCGAGTCCTTCCACATTATATAGCTTTGCTTAGTACCTGGTGTTGGATGATGGGGGATGCCTTAATGTCCTCCTTCCAGCGGATTTCATCCCATCGACTTCAGATCATTTATTCTGGGATTGGAATCTAGAGTCATTTTGAGTGCCTTGAGACTTGCAGTCATCAGTGGCAAGTTCTCTCACCATCGACAGTCTTTGGGAATACATCAATGTCCCCTGATCGATGGATCCTCTCAAGTGTTCAACCTCAACACATTTATTCACACTTGTTAGTTTGCACTCTAGTACCTTGATTCCCATTTTCATTATTGGTGGGTGATCTCGCGTCTGTTAACGGTATACATTAATGATCAGTAATCAGATGATGGACTACTATGTTCGACCTCGACACCTCTATTCGCATAGTAGGACATGTACTCGTAGCAGTGTGTGTAGAAGACTTTCCAGGTTGGTGGCATCTTTTATATGCTACCTCCTTGATCGTGCCATTGTTCATGAGATTTCAGCTCTCGTGACTTGATTCCAGTATATGTCAGACATTTCCAGCCATTATGGAGATCTTGATCTGTTATATATCTTCAGCCATTATGGAGATCATGGTCCTTTGTATATCTTCATCATGGAGATTCTGATTTATGTATATTGTACGTGGCGATGACCACTTATGTGATATCTTGTATCATGCCTATTCATGGCCATTGTACTCTTATGTATCCGGGACTGCTATATGTATTTGTAGTTATATGCAGAGTTGTATTATTGTACTATGTTGATTGGGTGGCTGGTCTTCCATTTGGGATCCTTCATCACTCCACTTCTGGGATGGACTTGTAATGTATTTCGGCCATCGTATGACCCCTATGACCTCACACATTAGGGGGCATTTGTTATAGCTGATTTTACCACTCCAGGTGAATCACACTTTGTATGGCCTTCCCCTGTCCCCCTGCAGACTCCTTAGACCCCATGGACCAATTTTTGTCCTTTGATGTTTCATTGATCATCCCTATAAACATGTGAAAAATTCTATATGCGACTTTTAATCCCTTAATCGTGTATATACGCAGGTTTGACCACTAAAATTGTGTACATCGGGATGTGTACAAAATCCAAATCCTTTTGGAGTTTTCCTTGACATGGATCCGACTCACTTGACTCCTGGCCTTCCCTATGCCTTGAGATCGCTTGGATTCGACCTTTCATTACCCCTTTGAAAAGCTATATAAGGAACTCTATGGTACATTGAAGGCATACGAGAGAATTGAGAGAAAAGAAACTATAGTCCATTGTTGCCGAAACTTATGCTTGAGTCTGCATCCCTTTGTCGCTTGGAGCACTAGTGTGTTCTTCCCAAGCTTGCCTTTTGCTTGTGAGCTTGCTATCAAGAGATGGAGGATTGAGGTGGTGGAGGCCCAAGTGGGGGATTCAGTTTCTCCGGTTCGCAGACGTGCCGTCAGAAGGTTGTATCTATTGTAATCTCTGATTTATATTAATAGAAATAATTTTTCCTGTCCAATAATGTGTGTTTGAATGAATATATTATCCATGGGATTATTTCAAATGCTTATACATTGTTAATTATATATGCTAGAATAGATCTAACACCATGATATATAGTATGCTTGTATTGTTTACTTGTTGTTGAGGAAGTAATTTATCAATTCAAGCTGAAGTTGGAAAGCTCAACGGGGATTGCAGAACCAGAACAAAAATATGGAGAGTTTAGCTCTAAAAAGAGAACAAGAAAGAAAGGCTTGGGAAGCAAAGTGCCAAGAATTACAAAGTAAAATTGACAAATTGATGAAACAAGTCGCAGGGAAGTCATCGGTATGAGGAGAAAAGCATATAATCTGGGATGCCTTCATAGCAGAAGCAAGCAACTTAATGCCTTATTTAGATTACATCTTGGATAAAGAGGTTGTGATTCAATCAGCTAAAATAGAGTGTGACAGCTGTGAGGGAAAGATTGAATAAAAACCCCATTGATTATGTTAAGAATGCTATAGAATTTTTAAATGGGTTAACAGAAGATGAATTAAAGCCTGCTAATATTAAAGACAGAATATCTATCATAACTTGGGCTAGAAAAATGGTCAACAAGCATCAACATCTAGACACAGTTCAAGCTAAGATAGACATCATGGTACACCAGTTGAAGCCTTTTAGAGACATGTTTGATCCTTTGTTTAAGAAGGGACTCCCATTATTTTGGGAATAAAAATGTGCTATACTGACACAAAAGGAATATCAGAAGAAAAAAAAATTAATTGAATGCAAATTAGATCATACAAACTTTACTGACATGCACCAATCATTATCTGGAAAAACAATTGTGGACAAGCTAACAGATGAGTTTGAAATGTTTTTTGCTTTCAAGGAAGCATGTGCACGGTTGCAAAATTATTCATACATGGATCATGTGGAATTGCGTGTGTTGTAAAAGGAAATGTTCACTTTGGATTTGTCATCCGCGGACAAATGGAAAACAGTGGAAAAATATGGAAGGTCCAAGTATACGTTGCATGGCTGAAGACATTGAAGATCGTGAAGGATTTATTGCTGAAGAATTAGTTAGATAGATGTTTAGTTTACTTTCTAGAATTAGTTAGTAGTTAATAACTGTCAAATGACACATGTAAAGGCAGGTATGTCTATTTCTAGCAGTTTGCTATTTCAGCTCATGGAGCAAGTTGTATAAGAACTAGTTTTTGCAATGGAAAAAGGGTTAGAACCCATGCGAACTGATTTATGTATTTTGAGACCTATTTTTAATAAAATCATAGAGCCGAAGCTGGACATTTCTGCAAGGATTCATGTGTTGTTCATGATTACAATCTATTTTTCCCCTTCTTAATGTGAATGTTTTCTTGTTATTACTTTCATTATGTCTTCTTTCATGTATGAAATAAGTGTTTGATGGTTCATAATTCATATGTATATGCTCTGACTATTGATTTCAGATATTCACAAATCTTTTCCACTAAAGTTAGCATTGGATTCATCCTTGATAGATGCCCATGTTAATGGACTGTTCATTATTTCTTCCTTTACACCAGACCAAAGCATTTTGACTGTGACTTAATGGCTACCTTGCCTTTGTTAGAAATTTCCATGCAAACAACATTGTGATTGATATATATTTATTTTGACTCCATAGCCCAATGTCTACTTGCCCTGTTTCAACCAATACAATAATCTGAATTTTACTTTTATTTTTATATCTGGCCTTTTCAAACAATGATTGAGAGAGCCCTCTCTGGAGAGAAAGAAGTCAGCTTTCTTTCCTAAAGCTTGGTTTTGTGGTTACCTTGAGATTACATTTTTACAACCTGAGGTACATTTTGAGTGCTAATATATTGGCGTCGTTGTCAAGGAACGAGAGTTCAAATCAACCCTGGGAGAAAACGATAGTGATTTCAAGATTCCATGAAAGATGGGATTTCTGTGGGAAAACAAAGATTTTTGCATTTGAAGAAGGTTGTATATTTTCCCTAGTGACTCCACGTTCATTTTGAAGAAGACTTCAGAAGAGATCTTGGCTTCCAGGATGGCACACACACGAGGTAATCCTAATTCTAAAATTTTGCAAAGTGTGGAAAACCTAGAAAGTTTGTTTAGACGTAGGAATGGAAAAGAAAAAGCTAGCACTTCTCGAACTTAAAGGTCTTTCAAGAATAGTTCTATAGTATTCAACATTTGGATTTGGGAGTACGCATTGGAAAACCTTTTTTAAGATCTAAATATGATTCAGACTTAAAACAAACATAGATTAATCCAAACAGATTTGAATCATACCTATTAGATTCCCTATGGCACAATTTGCAAAACACTTTAAAAGTTGAAGAAAGTAGCCCTCTTTTTCAAACTTTCCAGCCTCATATTACAATCCATGTTCACAGTCCTCCTCACAACCCTCCTATATTTCAAAATCCACCTGTCATACCAAACCCACTTAGACCAATGGCATCCAGGTTTGCACCTTTGGCTTTGCTAGCTGTTTTAAATGATCTCCCTCAGAACTACTCACAGAGAATTTATTTATATGATGGGAAGGTAAACTTTACACAAAGACAACATATGGATAAATTTGAGGATTTTATTGACCTGGAGGAAGTAGATCGTGATGATGCAAAAATGAGGTTGTTTGCTCAGAGTTTGTCTAGAGAGGCAAAAAGGTGGTTTGAGGACTTACCAACAAGATCTATCCCTACTTTTGAACCTTTTTAAACACTGTTTTTTGGATAGGTGGGAGGCAAAGAAGAGCCCTTTACAAATATTATCTCAATATAAAAATTTAAAGAAATAGAACTTTGAGTCTGTACATGAGTTTTCCAGTAGATTCATGAGGGTATACTATTCCATTCCAGCTGATATTAAACCCTTGGTAGGTGCTGCTAAACTTCCCTATGCAGATGCCTTTGAAAGTGATTTTGCATTGTTATTAAGAGAAAGGAAATCAGCAAGTTTGTCTGCTATGTTTAAATATGCTCTAGAAGTGGAGGAAAACTTAATAGCTTCAGGGAAAATGAAAAATAGAGTAGAGGCAGATAGGAGAAGACAAGAAAATCAACCATCTACATCTGCCCCTTCTTCTGCAAATGATGTCAAATTTGAGATGATGATGAAGTCTATGGAGAAATTGATGGATTGGTTGGCTCTAGATAATAGACCACCTAATAGAGACCATCCTGAAAATCAAATAAGGATTCCAAATTTTAGAAGCCCTCCTCCTCCTCAAAGAAACCAAAGGAACCCTGAAGATCAACAAATCAAACCACCATTCCCAGAAAATTTGGTTGATGACAGAGGAGAAGAAGATCCAATGGAAAATTAGATTCATCACTTTAATGATACTGATGTTGAAATATACCTTACTGAAGAGGAGCATAATATGTTTGCTCAGGATGATGAGAGTAATATTTCTGAGGTAAATTCAGAATAATATCAGAGAGGGTACCAAAACACCATTGATGATTTTCAGAAGAAGTTAAAGTCGAGAAGTCGTGATGTAATAATAAATAAAGGAAGGCCCAATCAAAATCAGCCTTCCAGTAGTAAACAAAATTCAGAAAAACTAAAAGAAAAAAGATGCCACTGTACAAAAGAATTCGGAAAATAAAGAACAAAACTCAAAAGAAAACAAACATCCAGTGCCAATTGATGTAGAAAAACCAATTTCATCCTTCAATCGGCAGTCTGAATTGCCAAAGATCAAGATTTATATTCCCTTTAATGAATTATTGACGAACAATGAATACAGGGAGAAAATTACAAAATTAGTCAGGAATCAAGGTGATTACCATCTAGATACTTTAGAAGTGACAGATGACTTTCCCACTATTGTCCTTGGTCCTACAATTGAAGAAATGGATGATGAGGAGGTTCCTCCTTTTTATCTAAGTCTAAATGTACATGATATTGTTGAGTCGCAAAAATACCACATTTTATTCATCTTTCAAATGCCATTTATCACCTTATTCATATCTTATCCTTCCATAAAACCATTAATATCCATCATTTTCATGACTAAATATGGGTTACCTTGTTATTTTCCAAATCATTTATTTTTGAGTATTTTGAGTGAATTTGTGGTTAATTATTGAGAAAAATAACATATTTTCATTATACTTTAAAGTTGGATGAGTTTGGTGATGCTTACAGGTGTATTTGAAGACTTTAACAAGCTCAAAAGTCATCACCTAGCCTCAATTTCGAATTTCATCTACAAGATGTGGGCTAATTTCAAGGAGAAGATCATGGAAATGTGGAGAGAATATTTCATCCAATATTTGTTGGAGGATTTGAAGGGATAAGTTGAGAGAAAAGTGGATTTTTTGAGGATTTTGAGGGATAAGTTGAGAGAATAGTGGTTCTGTAATTATGATTAGTTATCTTGAATTCATGTATAAATAGGAGGGCTCTCTCCTCATTTTGTTAGAGGCCTCTCTAGCGGTGTATAAGTAGAGAATAGGTTAGATCTTTTGAGAGTTAGTCATAAAGTGGATTCTAATTGTTATGTAATGGAGATGATGCTTTAATGCAAATCATTCTACTCTCTCTTATGTTAATCTGGATTTCTTTCTTATGAGTTGTTAATATAGATTTCCATGATTTCTTTCTTATGAATTGTCAGTATACATTTTATGTGAGCTCACAATCTAATGTTGATTATTTTCAATCAGTTTATTTCATGCAATTTCAGTCTTTCTTTATCAAGTTAATTTATGCAATTTCATGTTTTATGCAATTAGATTTACTTTCATACAATTTCATGTTTTCATAACTTAGATTCAATTTTAGTTATAGAATAAGTTAGCAATACTCTGCCCTTGCATATATTTTGTCTGTACCTCACAAGTTTACACTCTCTCCGGGTTGATAATTAAATCGTTGGATATCTGTTATAATTTGTTTAATATTTTCCCCCCAACATTTTGGCGTCGTTGTCGGGGAGGTGCTAAAAGGGATCAGAGTTTAGATAGATAGATATATTACTTTTACATTACACAGCAAGGGGGAGGGGAGAACAGTAAGACGAGAGGTAAGAACCTGCACATCCACTATAGTGGGGTGCCCCAAAGCCTTCTATGTTCATTTGTTTTCGCAAGTGTGTTTATTTTTCTGCAAAGTATTTTCTTTTTCTGCAAGAGTGTTCTTTCATTTTCTGCAAATGCGAGTTTGTTTTTACGCAAATTTTCCCTTTTTAGTTTGGATTGATTTCATTTTTTGGCGCCTTTATTTCATACTAACTTGCGTTTATTTTTATTTATTTTTTGTGTACATATTTTTGTGCATTTTTTATTTATGTTTTTGCAATTGTTTTGTACTAACCCATTTCGTACTGTTTTTTTCTTTGCATTTGTCATGTAATCGTTTTTTTCATTTTTCTTTTTAAGCATTTTATTTGTTGTCAATGAAATGATTTTGCAATGATCATAAGTCTAGAACATCTCTCCCAGATCCTCGCAAAAACCGAGATCTCCTCTTCTTTAGAAGAGGAGATCTTTATAGTAGTCAAAGATGTAATTACTCCTCCTGAAGCAAACAAGGAAGAATCGACATTTGAAGAATCATGCATATCATATGAAGAACACCTATTCGAACTGGAGATTGAAGAGGATGAAGAAGGGATCTCGGGTGATCATCATGCAAACAAAAGCTGCATCGAACAATGGTTCCAAGTAAGTATTAGGGTAGATCAGTTTTGTTTTTGTTTTTACTTTGTTAGTTTATATTTACAATACCTAATTTCACATACTTTTGAATATATTATATTTCATTTACTGCTTTTACATGTATGGTTCCACTGAAAATTTCACTACACGTAGATGATTATAAATTCTAATTAACCTAGAGTAGCTAGGTTTTAATTTTGAATAAGTGTGTAATTTAAGTTCACAAAATAGAATGTTTTAGAAAATATTTTTATAAATAATGACAATTAAAAGTTTATTTTTAGGAATTTCATTTCTAGCTTTGTTAGGAATTTAAAAAAAAAATTAAGTTTAGGAACAATTAAAAAAAACATTTTAATTAATCTCTTTTCAATTAATTTTCTTGTTTTTTTTTTAAAACTTTCATTTGTTTAAACATTTTAATGAATTCTTTTCAGTTAATCTTCTTGCTTTAGAAAAACTTTCATTTGTTTTGTTTTGATAGGAATTCAAAATTTTATTTTTTGTAAAAGTATTGGATTTTCTAAAAATTGGAATAAATTTAATTTGTTTTATATTGATGAAATTTTCTAGTCTTTTTAGGAAACAAACTAAATTTGATTGTATTTAAATTTAGAGATTGCATTTAAATTTAGATTGCAAAGGAATTGTTTTGTTTACATAAAAAACAAAATTTAAAAATATATATTAAAAATTGAAAAAAACAAAAAAACTTAAAAAACCCTAACTGTGTGCCCATGAATAATTTTTTCGATTTGCTACTATAAAACCTGCAACTATAAACATTAAAACATTATATACTAAAACAATGCGATTTCTAAATATTAACATTAAAAAGAAAAATATGTTAAAAAAATTATTTTAAATTAAATAAAACAGAGTGTGAGCCCTCCATGCGCAATCTGTAAACGACCCATCCTTCAGCTTATCTTTTGATCTGTACAAAAACCTATATTTCGGCCTATCTTTTGATCTAACAAACTTCATACCTGCAAAATCAATTAAAAATTTTAAGAATCAAAATTGAGAATGAAACATTGCATTTTTGCAAAACTGGCCCTTGAATTCCTCTGGCTCCAAAGCTTCAAAGCTTCTCCTGTGAACTAATCCAAAAAAAAATTGCTCTCTCTCTTTTTAAAGTGAACGCATCGAGAACTCTCACGCTACAAGAGTTCCATAGGGTGATCGTATGCACATGAATAAAATGTGGGACAGGGGTAGGCTAGAAAATTTGTGGTTGAGGGTAGTTGTTGTATGAAAGATTTCAGGTAAAGGAGACTACAAGATCCGGATTGGAAGAAAACGGCTGGTGCAGGAGCCACTGTTGCGTTAGAGGAGATCTAAGGAGCAGATTCTTGGCGATTAAAGGGATTGGAAGATGTGCAGTGATTCTCTGCCGGAAAGGAAAGAGGAAATCTAAAAGAAACCCTAAACCGACCTAAACCTGTCAATGAATTATACCTAGAAAATCTAAAACTGAAAAATATACCTGAAAAATATGCGTTGCCAGGTATTGAAAAAATATCGATTTTGTTGCAGATCCTCCAAAATTTTCATTGGCTTCTATTAGATGTCGTAGGGTGTGTGCAAGAAGTTGAGGGACCTTTTAGATGCAATGGTGGAGTGAAGTCAATCACTCTTAATCCAAAAAAAATAAATCATCCCAAGCAATCCCGAACCTACCAAGCCTAGTCCCAAGGCTGCCAATAGGCATGCCAACTAGGATAGTAAGACAAATTGCGCCTTAGTTTTAGTGAACAAAATCGTGCACGCGATTTCGTTCACTAAAACGGAGGCGCGATTTGGAAAGCCTTTTTTTTTAAATAGGCCGAGGCCATCTTTTTCTCCTCACTGCGTGGCTATTGGACCAAGGAGGAGAAAATCTCGACTGGGCGAACGCGTTTTTGGGTGTGACAAAGCCCTCCATCTCCATCTTTGGATAAACCTCCCCTTTGTGAGGTATTTTCCTCATTTCCTTTCATGTTTTTTTCTCTTTCTTCATCAATTTATTTGCCCTAGATTGAAAAATTAAACCATATTAAATTAAATTATGGCCAATAGAAATAAAAACCCAGTGGAATTGCCCAATGGAATTGGCCAATGGAAACAAGAACCCCAATGTAATTGGCCAATTGAAACCAATTCCCCAATTTAATGATAAAAATTAAATAATTTTGATTATTTAACAAAATTCATACCCAAAATTCCCATGCCCAATGGAAACCAAAACCCCAATTAACTCAAAAAACAAATGAATTTCACTTTTCCATATTCATATTCACAAGGATCCTTGTGAATCCATACCAAAATCCACAAATATGCAAAGTTTGTCAAGCACATTGCAAGTTTGCATAAGTAATTTACATGCTCAATGTAAACCAAAACCCCAATTAACTCATAAAAAACAAACGAACTTCACTATTGTGAATCCAAACCAAAATTAACAAATACGCAAAGTTTGTCAATTATGTTGCAAGCTTGCATATACAACTACAAAAAAATCAAGTAGAATTCATATATTCCCCTAAAATACATAAACAAACATGGTAAATCCCTTGCCTCTATCCGAAATATCGAAGTTGTTCTTCCAAGAACATCAATAAACACCTTATAATTTTGATGAAACTTCTCGAAGTTGCTCTTCCAAGAACATCAATAAACACCTTATAGTTTTGATGAAACTTCCCAATCCAAGTGTCAAAATAAGGTATAGAAGCTTCCCATGCTTTTAACAAATATTTCGTCTTGAACGAAGGGTACCTTTTGGTTAAGGTCAAGACAACAAAGTTCAACAATAGACTCTATGAACGTGAAGATACATAGGTAGGTTGATGTATTTGATTAAACATGCCAATCACATACTAGATCATACATGATATTTAATCCAGTGGAACCCTTGCAACCATAAAATCCATAAAGTTTTGCTAAATTGTCTTTGGAGTCCAAAAAACATCACACTACAACAAATAATTACATATCTAACAAAATCGTTGCCTATACTAGGGATTTTACTCATCAACAGCACATTATGTCGCCTATTCTAGGGTCTAGTTGTTGCCTCTACCCGCAATCTGGGAGCTGGTCCTACAAAGGCAATAATCAGCACCTCACAATTTCGACGAAACTTCATAATCCAAGCCTTAAAATAAGTTAGAGGAGCTGCGCAATCAACATATGCACTCAAGACACTTTATGTACACATGCATGTACTTAAAAATTGGAATTAATACTTGAATTTAGGACATAAATATGAAATGAAAAAATGTTAAATGTTTATTCTTTACTGTAAAATTCAAGATCAATTTTTAAATTTACATGATAGATTTAGTTTATATGTCATTAATTATACAGTTTTTAGTTCTTAGATATGTCATTATATCATGTGTTTATATTTCTAATGATATTTTATTTGTATTTATGATTGCAGTGGCTACTATGGATCATAACAATGTGGAGATACTAAGGTTTATTGTCCATTTGAAAGATATTGGTTCGGCATGGAGGGGTGGAGATGAGCTCCACCGCTCCTTGTCAGATTCATTGTTGTCTATTATTGATACGACCGCAAGATCGAATGATGCTTTGTATAGCATCGCATCTTACAGAGAGAGGAAAAGACAACAATATGCTGATGGGTTAAGTTACAACGAGGTAAAAAAGCTGAAAATAACAAAACAAGCCATCTATTCATTGTTTAGACTGCCTAGGACGGATGACATTCCGGAGATCAATAGACTACATATTTCTATTGAGTGGTGCACTTTTCCACCCATCAAATACAATTGGATGGATAGTGTTATCCCTAAAGTTGAACCTAGACTACAGGGGTTCAAGCTTAAGGAAATATTTTTCAAAAATGTACAAATCAATGAAATCAAACTGAAAAACAAGCTGGTATGAAATCAAAGCTATTGGAAAAATCACACAATTATGAATGAATTAAGCTAGTATAACATGAGAACTACAAGAAAATCAAACAATTATCAAAGAACTAGGCTGGTATGTCAATCAGAGCTATAAGAGAATCATGAAATCATATAGGAACTGTATAACATAAAACCAAACACAAGGTCCAATATCTCAGTAACTATGATCATAAAGTCATGAAATGAAACTGCCTCTGTTTTCTGAAAGTATAAAGGATAATTGTATTTCAAAATAAGAATCACTGTAATGGAATTCTATAGACCATATACATGATAAATTATAAGAAACACAACTCATAACATACATAGACAAATCATAATCATGCTCATTCAAGATAGAACCTGTATTGAAGCTGTAGAGTATTTATGTTATACAGACAGTGATCAAAACTGGGCTTTCATAACTCCAAACTTTCCAACCCCTGTCTCCTCTCCTCAAATGAAAATCCTTCCATCCTTTTATAATCCTAAACAGGAACTAAATATGGTAGCAACAAACAGTCTTGTCATCTCTAGTTTTGTGGAGAGTTTAAGTGATTTCAGGAGTCAAACCCCAACCAACGATCTCATCATTTATGGATATATTTATCCTTTGTCGATCTTTACCTGGTCGAATCTATTTGCAATGGTAACGCCTATGAATTGATCACTATAAATTGAAGTAGCTGGCTTGATCCTTTGCCACTTGTATTTGAAGGATCAAATGACGCATAAAATATATGATTACTCCTATAATTACTGATTTATCTCCTTGAAGCTGTCGATTTGCTTAAGTTGTTGGCTTAAATTCAGGAACTAACATTTTCCAGCTATCCCAACATTACTCACCATTTTCCCCTTTCATCTACTGTCATTGGATTCTCAACAACCACAGTTTGCGTTTGTGATCGTGTTGGACATGCTGAACTAGAAGTTGGGGCCGTTGTTGGCAGGGGTTGTGTCAAATCTATTTGAGTAGCCTCCTGAGAGCATTTTCAGGCCAAGATACAGGTAGAATCATAAACCCCTACATATTGATGAAAGGAATCTATGGCACTGTCTCCATCAGTTGTGGGCTTTGTAGTTACTAATGCCTTATCCATGTAGACACTTCGAGCATGTTCCTTAATAGTAGGCTCACAACTGATTTCTACAACTACCATGTGCCTGGCACCTTTGAGTACTGACTGAGAATCACCAAATTATCTGGCAGAAAATTCAGCAGTGACCTCCTCTGGTGTGACATTGGCATCTTCAACTTCATATTTCTTGTACATTAACTGTAGATTCTCGCCTAGCTGTTCTGAACTGAGACTAAACTTCTGTGACAGGCCTCCTAATCCAGATTTGCAACAAATGCTATACAAAGATTTACGTTTTGGTCTTTTAAATTGGCCTTCCTCTATTTCAACTTCATCAGGTGGAAAATGCAAGTTAAACTTTGCATCAATGTCATCAACAATGCGTTCAGACTCCGCATTAACAAGGGACTGTAAAACTGATTCTAGAATATTTAATTTATTGTCATCTCTGCTTGCATGCTTCTCATAAGACGCTTTGAGAGCATTCTTTCTCCTTATCCCTCTTATTCTTTTTGCTCTTCGTTTTTTTAGGGAATTCTGTTGCTTCTTCATTGAAAGACACCACACTAGTATCGTCTTCCCTTTTGGCTTCCCCTTCAGATCCAAATGCCTCAGTGAAGGCCTGATGAGTTGACTGTTTTGAACTTTGAGATGACCTCCAATGTTCAGGTCATTTTGAATACCTAGTCACATCACAGATTCTTAACAGACGTGGACCATGTTTTAATCTTGAGAGTTCTGCTTCCACGTAGGCAATTCAGAAGCTATAAACTCCTTAAGTGCCACATCAGCTGCAAGAAAGCACTTCGACACAGTAAATGAGCTAGAAGGCCGTTGTGCCAATTCACCAAAATGACCACGTAACTTCGAAATAACTCTATGCTTATGCTTTAATGGAGCATTGGAAGAAAGGAAGGCTTCAATTACTCGGCTACCACCAGGATCTTTTGCAGCTTCCAGGATATGATCAATTTCCATGGATGTAAATCTTGAGCAAAACTGCTGAATGAAATCACTGGGATAGTTGAAAATGATTTGCAACATTACACAACCAAGAACCGACATCTTATCTCCAGATGGCCATTGCCACTCTGATCTCCTAGTACCACATGAGAAATTTTCCAGATGAAGAATGCGTGGCACAATACAGTTTGGAGAAGCAGTATTAGAATTGACAGCATGGGCTAATGCTCGACAACACTCATGTTGATGCGTTTGAAAGCGGAGACAAGCGCCAATCAGAGAAGCAACTACACCTGGTTTTCTTGCTTTTAGTAACTCTGCGAACTTAGAACCAATTTCATCCCAGATCATATTTACTTGACCCTGGTGTCTTGAAGAAGAAACCAATGACTCCAGAATAACCTCCATTAAATGGCTGCTAGTTGGATCCATCACAATATCAAATCTATCAGAGTTTGAAAACAAACCCTAGCTGCTTCAAACCACAATGTTGTTGTTTGTGAACAATGAACATTGACAGTATACAAACGACTTTCTGAATATCCTTCTCCAGTTAATCAGCAAAATAATGAGACAGATTTTTAGGGAAAAGGATGAATTATGTCGACTCTGCCACGATCAGTACTAATATTCATTGCATGTAGTGTTTTAATTTCAAAATGAGAACAGGTGTACAATTCCATAAATGACATGATAAAATCCATCATTTTATGGACAGGGGTGCCTTTAAAGCATATTCATACCGAATGCCGAATATCATGAATATAACTATAGTTCCTTATCCCCTTTATATTCCATGGTACTTATAAATAACAAAAAATTTAATGAAATACCCTTTGAAACTCTGCTGCCAGTTTGTGAAATGCTGCCAGTTCTAACAATCCACTATATAATATAAAATCTCTTGCACATACACAGGTTTATGACTAATGAGTGAAGATTTTGATGATTTAGAAGACTAAAAGAAAACCATAATGGCGTTCAATCAAACATAAGGCGTAAAGCAAAGCAAAAATTTTAAAAATAAAAACACATCACAATCAAAGATCTTAAGGTAAAAAGGTCAAACAACCTTAGAGATAACAGATAGGTGGTACATGGTTTTTGACATTCCCCCTCACAACAATAGGGAAGTACCGATGTACTTCCTGCGAAAATTGTATGCAGAGTTTGTGATGGGGATACATGTCAACTATTTTGACATGTTGGGCTTCCAAGGAGTTGGTAGGGGGATGCCCCAACACCGACCCCATGCTAGGCATAGAGATGCCAATCCATAGATACCTACACCCTGTGCCCAACTGCCGAGGGCAAACATCCCTCCTGCACATGACATGGTTGCCCAGACACAGGAGGCATTTTTTACTCTAACTGAGATGGTCTCTCGACACACGACCACTATTGACTAGAGAACGCCCCCTTCCTCTGCTGGTGTACAACCACCAGCTTCTGGTGGTGGAGGGACATCTATTGGTGGGGATAGACTAACATCCCATGTGCCTCAGAGCAAGCCACATGTCTGCACATCATGTGGGGGACCCTGTTATGGTCCTGGACCAAGACATGGTACCACTACGATGACTAGTGGTCAGGTAAGGACATTGTTTTAAAAATCTGTTATTGTTCAATTTTTATTTGTTCCATACTATATGTAACATATTAAAAGATTCGTAATATATATGCAATATTTACTCTTGCAGGAGATTGATGCCTCTCATGGGGGTGGTACTGCACTCGGTGTGGTTGTACCCGAGGCCCAAAGAACCACCATTGAGGTAATATTTAAACACTTGTCATTTTGTTATTACATATAATTTTGTTAATGCATGTGTTAGTCTTGATTAATTTATTAAATTGTCTAATATTTACAATTTTTGAAGTTGCAGGAACCCCACTTAGAGCGTGATGCTGGAGACATTGATATCAATGACATAGTCCAAGGTGGAATTTACGATTACTTGAAGAATGTAAGTACATGGGTTATGATTGAATCTTGTTCGAATTATTTAAATTTCTTACTATACACTCCATTATAGATCACTAATGTAAATATAATTTTTAAACTTGCAGATGCTATTAGCATCTGAAGAGGGGCAAGAAATTGATGGAAGAAGTCACTCTCATGGTGGAGATATGTCCCAGGAAGGGGTAAGTATATTACAACATGTTATTTTTTCAGTACATATTATTCCATCCATTCAAATCCATGTCTAACTATGGTAACACTTTATGAATGCAGACGTCATCGCAGATCCCTACACCGCCTCTTTGGTTTGGATCTCCTCGTAGTCCAAACATAGATAAGGGGGTTGTTTACACCAGATGAGGACCCTCTTCCTTGAACAAAGAGGGTGTGCATGAGGATCAACCTACTCATCCCACAGTAATGTACACACTTCCAATGGCAGTTGTTGGTTAGCTATGAATTCACTTCACAAGTGGTTTTTCTTAATGTTATTTTCGCATGTTTACAGCATCAGGATGTAGAGTCATCCGTGCCAGACCTTAGTGGGATTGTTGATGCCGCTGTCAATGCCGCATCTACAATAGGGATAAGTCACACTGAGGTACATCTACTTGAATATTTGTAATTGTACATTTCATTTGTATTGTTTATGGACATGCACGATGTCTAACTATTTAATCATTTGGTGAATGTAGCCACACCCTGGTCCATTAGTGCACGCAACTGAGGTTGATGTTCAACCTACGGCTCCTATTACTACTGAAGAGTCCCGGCGTAATCCCCTAGAAATGGTTTTTTCGGTGAGATGTTCATTTTTTACATAATTGATTAGTACTTTCTCATTCATGTACATGTTGATCATTCTTGAGATAATTGACTTTTTTTTATTTGCAGAGAAGCATGGTAGAGAGGCTCTCTGCAAGGCAGAGGACAGCAGAGGCACCTATACCCTCGACACCAAAGGCACCTATACCCCCGACGGATGCAGTGAGTCTTTGTTTTATTTACAATTGAGTCATATTTTAAATTTTCAAACTTTGTTATTGATGGACAGTACTAGTTCAGTTACCTGATCAAGAAATATTGTCATTGATTTGCAGTTGCCAGAGATGCAGAGTGGTCGTAAACAAAGCCGAAAAGCATCAGGGTTCGGGAAAAACAAGAGAAAGTTAGATTTTTGATGTGTTAGTCCAGGACAAATATGTATTTTTATGTACAATCCGGAGTTAGAGTATAGGGGCGTGGTCCAGGACAGATGTACTTTTGTTTGCACATGTACATCAAATATGTTTTTGATACATGTATATTGACAGGCCATAGATAGGCCTTCTATTTTTGTATTATAACTTTCATGATATAAAAAATATTTCATATCAAGGCTCTTGAGATATTCATGGTTCAGTCTTTTAAGTGTGATTATACATGTGTGGCAAAGAATGTTTCTATGTGTAATGTTCCCAATTTTTTATAGATTTTACGATTGCATGGAGATATCAGTTATAAATTTGAGAACAATGCACAATTACAATATTACGTAATGACAAAAATGTACATTTTAATTGTTTTTTACCACGATCCAATTGCATATACAATGTTATATTAACAATGTCAAATTGTATTCAAAAAGATGGAACATAGGTCTAATACACATTTAAGCACCCAACACAGCTAAGAAACTGATCCAACTTGGTGGAATACAAAAGCACCTTACCCACATAACAACCTAACAAACGTTTAAAGGATGCTCGAAGTTGACACAGTTAAGTGATGCACCAGTGTGGTCTACATAAATAAAATTATTGTTTGGCACGATGTCTTTCATCTAACGAATACATGGGATACACATCAAACCTAAAAGTATCCGAGTATTATAAGGTTGATTCAAAATAATGGTTATGACTATTTCCTGCACATTATGTATGTCCTGCACATTATTTTATCATTTTGTTAATGTACATGGCATTTGATGAATGGCCTCGAGTAACAACTTTGAAAGAGATGAAAGTTATGTGTGATTTTATTATGGTTTAAATTGATTAGAGAAGTACTATTCTGAATCTTGTTTTATAAATTCATGTTTATGAAGTATTATTCGAAGCATTCGAAGCGTGAAGATATACATATTTTGTAATAATGGCGTAATATAATGGCCACTTGTTTCTAAACATAAGCATGTTCCATTACATGGTTACTGACGTAATCGCATTGTCTCCTCCTACATTTAATCGTACAAATGCTCACATCTCTTGTATGAGGAGAAGATCTACAATCGCCTTCAAGCTAACCTTTATGTGCAAAAATTTCACATTCACTTACTGAGCAAAACCCTAGTTTCCAAAATTGACAAAAAAAAATGATCCCTTGTCCATGGACCCAGAGTAGAGGGCCACTCTAGCACTATTGCGATGTACTGAATCCAACGGAGCCGACGGTTCATTGATCCAAGAAACGGTCATCAATCTATGGAACGTTGAATCCCACCTCCTACAAGCTTTTAGGGACACCCGATGAATCCCTAACTGGGGCATAGAGTGGAAATCATGCATCAAAAAGGGATTTCAGTAGGTCATGCAAGCATGTTTAGGCAGGTTCCATGTGGGAATGCTAGCCACACGTTCACGGTCAAGGAATTTGCAAAGCCAACCCATATGTGCAGAAATTGGACATACACTTATTGAGCAAAACCCTAGTTTGAAAAATTGACCAAAAAAAATGGTCCCTTGTCCATGGAACCATATTAGAGGGCCACCCTAGCACTATATCGATGTCCTAAATCCAAAGGATCCAATGGTTTGTCGATCCGAGCAATGGTCATGATTCTATGGCACGTTGAATCCCACCTCCTGCAGACTTTCAGGGACACCTGTTGAATCCCTACCTAGGGCATAGAATGGAAATAGTGCATCAAAAAGGGCTTCCAGTGGTTTTTTCAAGCTTGTTTAGGCATGTATTATGTGGGAACGCTAGCCACACCTTCACGGTCGAGCAATATGTGAATTTAACCCCTATGTGCAGAAATTGGACATTCATTTACTTAACAAAACCCTAGTTTCCAAAATTGACCAAAATAATGGTATCTTCTCTATGGAACCAGATTAGAGGGCCACCTTAGCACTATCTTGATGTCCTGAATCCAACGGATTCGACGGTTCGTCGATCTGAGCAACGGTCATGATTTTGTGGCACATTGAATCCCACCTCCTACAGGCTTTCAGGGACACCTGTTGAATCCCTACTCGGGGCATAGAATGGAAACCGTGCATAAAAAAGGGTTTTCGGTGGGTCGTGCAAGCGTGTTTAGGAATGTGTTATGTGGGAACGCTAGCCACACCTTCACGATCGAGCAATATATGAATTTGACCCCCATGTGCAAAAATTTCACATTCACTTACTGAGCAAAACCCTAGTTTGCAAAATTGACCAAAATAATGGTATCTTCTCCATGCAACCAGATTAGAGGGCCACCCTAGAACTATCCCGATGTCCTGAATCCAACGGAGCCGATGTTTCTTCGATCCGAGCAACGGTCATGATTCTGTGGCATGTTGAATCCCACCTCCTACAGGCTTTCAGGGACACCTGTTGAATCCCTACCCGGGGCATAGAATGGAAACCGTGCATAAAAAAGGGCTTCCGGTGGGTCGTGCAAGTGTGTTTAGGCATGTGTTATGTGGGAACGCTAGCCACACCTTCACGGTCAAGCAATATGTGAATTTGACCCCCATGTGCAAAAATTTCACATTCACTTACTGAGCAAAACCCTAGTATTCAAAATTGACCAAAATAATGGTCTCTTCTCCATGGAACCAGATTAGAGGGCCACTTTAGCACTATCCCTATGTCCTGAATCCAACGGAGCCAATGATTTGTCGATTTGAGCAACGGTCATGATTCTGTGGCACGTTGAATTCCACCTCCTACAGGCTTTCAAGGACACCTGTTGAATCCCTATCCTAGGCATAGAATGGAAACACTAAAGTCAACTTCGTGAATCAACATGATTTGAAGCATAAGTCCACCGGATTTGAAAAATTTGAGTTGGACATTAGATTGATTCTTAATTGAGTTGTGACAGTAAGATAAGATTAGGGTTAGGATTAGGGTTTCCTTGGTAGGGTTATGGTTATGGGCCATGCATGTTAAACAATAAACCCTAGTTAGGGATAGGGTTTCCAAGTTTGGCCTTCATTGGCATGAAATGCATTGTCCAGATTTGGCCCAAATCTCTTATTATCTTTTATTATCTTTTCAGTAGAAATTAAACTTCTCAATAAATAAAAATGAGATGAAATTCCAACACTACTAGGCACTACCCCTTTGGCAATGGACATGCGGGTATAAGAGGTGAGTTGTCAAGAATGAAATTATACAAGCCTTAAAACATAAGTTTATCGTTGCGGTATATTGTTTCCATCATCCTAGTTGTATATATCGGCTGAAAACATTGACAGTATTACCTACTTGAAAAATTAGGGTTTTAGTCATGTAAGAGAGCCTACAAAGAACTTTGATAGGTATGACCTACAGAGGTACATGTATGTACTCTAATGTTATGTATATCATGTGAATGAGATCTTGAAATGTTCATATGATTGATATATATGGTTTATTGATCATATGTAAAATTTGGCATGTTCATTAACTTGACATACAAGAGAATTTTTGGCATATTTATAAACAACATTATGGAAAATTTCGCATATCAAGAACACAAAATTGAGATATTCATAAGAAACATACATGGAAAAATTAAAATTATGATACATACCTCATCATGCTAGATCCCACCTATTATCATACAACCAATGCCTCCAGATCATCTCTTATAATGATGGTCTCCATTAGTCTCTCGTGCTATGTATCCGGTAAGAAGTAGCGTACAAGAACACAAAATTGACATATTCATAAGAAACACACATGGGAAAATTAAAATTATGATACATACCTCATCATGCTAGATCCCACCTATTATCATACAACCAAGCCCTCCAGATCATCTCTTATAATGATGGTCTCCATTAGTCTCTCGTGCTCTGTATCCGGTAAGAAGTAGCATACCTTCGATGAATTCCGACTAGGCATTGTTCGTACCTGGAGGTTTGTACCAATGATTAAGTTGGTAAAGTGATACACACTTGCACCTGGTTTGTAATCCCTATAAACATATCCACCCTTCTTTCTTGCATTATTGTCATGTGTAAGGTATTAACCTTTAACAACCATAGACCCAATGGGGAAGTGGTTGTTTTCATCATCAGTCATGGACATAATGAGGGTTTTCTTTCCCTCTATACAACGTGCCAACCAGTAATCACCACCCCATTCACTACCTTTTTAGGCAACCACTGTGTATATGTGTCTTGCATAGATGATTGTAGGTATATGAGCAAATATTTTTTGTGTGATACAAGGCCATTAATGTGAGTTTCAAGACTACGTAAATTTTACAAAAAAAATGTTAACGAAATGCATCATATCAGGTTGTACAAGGTCTGATACATGATCAAAATCTATAAAAATAGACGATTGGTCTTCTTCCAATGGATTTAACTCAACAATTGCACGCTGATCAAGTGGAAGTGATATGTGATCCTATCCATCAACCCAATCCAATGATTCACACACATCCCAGTCACCATCACAACAAGGCGGGCAAAAACAAGCGAGTTTTCTGGTCCAAATTTCAAATACTGNCGTGCCAAGTGGACATGCTGAACATATTGACGTGTTTTTTGAATAAATTCCTTGACGAAGACACTAACTTGTACCTGTTGACACAAAATGATATCAATATCAGGTTTTTTTTGTAAGGAATGAAATGCAACTGTTCAAACATAAATTTATAGATAAATGCATGTACCTAAGATGTCACCAATTGTATTTTTTTGCTTTCTTTCCCTGGNATAGTCTTACATTCCCATGCATGTGAACGATCTATGTCTACCACCTCCCAAAAAAATATCTCCACATGTCTCTTTCTTGTGGATTCTACTCGCATAGTTGATTCCTCT
>LPNX010397827.1:483997-538708 GCA_001517045.1 Pseudotsuga menziesii
TCTCAGGCAGTCGACCTTCACCTTGAGATCCCCCTGACCAGACCTTATGAAACAGCTGCGGACGAATTGCTTCTAGATTTGGGGCTCGTCGAAGCGCCGCACCAGCGACCATACGACGCTTAGCGGGGCTGAGCTTACAAGACAATGCTGCTCGGGACGGCGGAGTACAGGTGACGGCCGAGTACATCCCACATTAAGACAATGCTGCTCGGGACGGCGGAGTACAGGCCACATTAAAATGATGGCAGTGCGGTACAGTGCAGTCGGAAAGTTTAAAAACAATCCGGGAGGGTGGACTCTTTCGACCTGGACCCACGCCAGCTGGCTTAACCAGCATGAACGTACATGCTGGATAATAAGCTCAGCCGTTTTCACACATCTCTCGCAATTAGTGAACTCTAATGTTTGGTTAGTATAAAACCATGAGGCGTTCTATTTCTTGAGCTGTACAAACTAAATGATTGTGTATGTTGCCGCGATAACGAATTCCTAAAGTTGTATTTGAAGTCGCGATGATGTATTCTAATATTTGATATTGTAGATGAAATGTATTTTGAGAGCCACGAAGTGTTTCAGTGCTGAGAACTGTGTATCTATGGAAAATTGTGTTTGAATCTGCACGTAAGCCAATTACAAAGAGAGATAGATTAAGATTCACGCTTTTATTCAGCTATGTGGGGTATATGTTGCGTGAAGTACTTCTTCATTCTGAAGCAGATGTGATTCTCCTCCCGGTGCTCATATCCACTCGAATCTTGCAGTTGTGTATCATTCAAATGGAGCTACCACAAGCAAGGTTGTTGTTTCCAGTTCGCCGGCCGACTGGGATAGCACCAGCTCACATTCCAGATAGACATAGTCTTGAAGATTGCAATCACCTATATTGGAAGAGGCCATTGAAAAGACCATTGGAGAAATATAGTTTATGACCGTTGAGTTGAATCGAACTGTTGTGACTTAGAGTGAACTGATATAATTACACAAAATCGATGAGAAACCTCTGGGACTGACCAATTATTATTGTCAGGCCAAACCCTAGCTTCGATTATTCGTTGCCATTAAGTCAAACAGGCGTTAATGTTGCTCTTTGAATATAGGTTCCTTTATTGTGCTTCGCATTAGTCATGGCAAAATGTAAGGTCTATTTTTCACAATCAAACTTTACAATTTAGTGACTTTGGAGTACTGATTATTAAAAAGCGAGTTAAACTGCCAAGTTGCCAACGAATGTTTCAGCGCAATAAATAACTTTCGGTGGCTCTTTTGGGTTGTCAACAAGGTGAGCAAATAAACTTTATTTCACAGTTGATATTTTTTCAGTAAATAGCTCACCGATTGACAGTTGGATGCTATCTAACATTAGAATATTTCTTTATATAACGATTCTAAAACCTGCAAATCACCTCAGAGAAAGCCTATTCATGGTAAGCTAAGCTCTGCAAAATGATGAAATAGCCTACCGATTAAAAAATAGACTCCATGGTACAAAGTTCATGAGTTTTTGAGCTGGTTAATTTAAAACCAAACCATTCTAAAACTTCTAAATCAAAAAGATATTGAATTACAGATCGGCTTTATTAAGTAAAACGCCCCAATATGTGTGTGGCAACACCGTCGGGGGTAGGCAATGAGTTTAGTCGGAACCATATTTCATCTCTGTGTTTTCGTGAGGTTTTTGAGATTAACCAGATCACCCCCAATGTACGAAAGGAAGATTAAAATCCAGCTGGAATCGATGCCCTGAGGAGTTAATGAGTGGTAGAAAGGAATAAAGCTCATTATAATCACGCCAAGCTTAACCATTTGAGTGATGTCATAATGCATTCGTTGAAAGGAATAAAACTCATTTAATGCAACTTATGGTGAATAACTATAACCGGTTTACCCTTATATGCATATAATTGTGCGGAGTATCCTTTAAGCCGAACTTTACAGAGACAAGGAGAGGTATATTCACTTTACACCAACACTCCGCGGCCATGACGCCCAACACTGATTTCGAATAGGTGGATCATCAATCCAAAGCTAAATTCATTACTGGTTTTTGTTTAATGTTCTAGGTCACGCCATCATAAGTAGAATCCTTTTGGAAATAAAAAGCGATTTTCACGTTCAAAGTCATGCCAGTGTCAATTTAAAAAAATATAAAAAGTCACAGTTTGGACTATGTTCTTTAAAGTTCATATTCCACGCTATAACACCCATCTATTTTGGAGTAAACTTTCTACCCAACCATTTGCATCGATCGGACGACTTGACTCGCGTGAACTTTCACATCATGCATTGCTGGTCATCCGATCTGTACAAATAGTCGAGTAGAAAGTTTACTCCATTTATTTTACGCAACCCTCCTTCTTTCCAATCTTACCAACTGTATTTATGGAAAGAATATAATACGAGCATAGATCCAAATCCTAGGCTCTATCAAGCGCCGAGAGAGATCAAATCTCCCAACGTGCAAATAGAATCCATCAAGATTAGTTTAATAGGCATCCACTGCCCATCACAATGTTTTTAGGTCATTGAATTTATGAATGGGCATCATATCACATTGAATTTTGAAGAAGCATCCACAGCCCATAGTTTCATCCATTGAATTGGATTGTTGTTGATATTCTTAGGGCAAAGCAATCTGCATTGATTAGACGCCCTTCAAGGCAGAACAGACGTGATATGGCCAGCTTTGAGAAAACAATAGATGACAGGGGTTGGACTCCTCTTCACATTGAAGCACGTAGTGGCAATCTGAATGAGGTAGGCCGCTTCTAGACAACGATGCAAATGTCAACGCAACTGTGTTGGGCGTAAAATGTCAATATGGAGCCACTCCTTTGCATTTTTCTGCCGCTAGCGGGCACCTCAAGGTGATGGATGAGCAGTTTGTTCATCCAGAGAATTTAAAAGAAATATCAAAAACTCATGTGCATCGTGATGGGTTTCACAACAATGAAAAATCTCATTCGTTCTCATCACCAACTCTACTAATAGTCTGGAAGTAACGACATATTTTTTTTGTGAGTTCATGTGATAGAATAGATCTGCCAAGCAAGTTAATAGAGTATTATTCTCATTATCACTTCCTTTATTACCATAATATTAGAGCAACTTACTTCTGAAAGGAGTGCAGAAAAAGAGGGCCTGAACAATGCTATTAAAGTTGCAAGTATTGGCCAGATTATCTAGACCTACGTAGCGTTGGCCATCTTCATCGTTTGACAGAAAAAATTCTGACACCATATCTAAAACCATATAATGGCTGCACCTCAAAGATTTCAATCCAAAATGCGGAAGATCCATGATTACTATTCCTACTTCACAGGCAGAATATGGTATAGATCCTTATCATATATCTTCTAACAAATCCTCTCAAATGCCAAAATAAAATCAGAGCTATTGATTTTATAGGGGAAAGGACTTTCTAGACCTAACCATGAATTGCATTACCTTTGGGCCGACTTTTCTATCTGCATACCCAATTTTTATTATTTCCTGTCCAGCTTCTTCGCTTTAATGGGCTTTCTTTCATCTTTTCCTTAACATTTACAAACTATGTTAATTGCAACAAGCAATATTCAATGGCTTTGAGTTCACAAATTCTTCCCGTGGACATGTTGTGGGTCTACAAACTCTGTCCATGCAGATATACAAAACCTACGCTACATGCTCAAGGTTTAGAAACTCTCAAATCTTGTTGTGGAGGTATAATAACCCAATTTTTATTATTTCCTCTTGAGCTTCTTCGCTTTAATGGGCTATCTTTCATCTCTTCTTTAACATTTACAAACTGTGTTCATTACAGCGAGCTATATTCAATGGCTGCAAGTTCACAAATTCTGCCTGTTCCTAATTTACATGTTGCCGGTTTACAAACTCTGTCCATGGAGATATACAAACCTTACCCTACATGCTCTGCGTTTAGAAACTCTCTTTGTGGAGTTATAATAACCCTACTCGTAGATGCAAATCACTAAATATTTATAGCCTACATTAATATCAGGTGTCCTATAAATAACATTATAAGTACATAGAAGTAGATATATTTATAGCCGACATATAACGTTATGTAACGTTACAACATTACGTAACGTTACAAGATCTCCCCCATACTGGGTTGTAGAGCACCTCTTGGCACAATAACTTCTCATTTGAATAATAATGAATAATTTAGAACTTTATAGCATAGAATTTAAATAAGAATGCAATTTGTGCTCCTTGTAGGCTAACATATTCATTAAAATATGAGATTTAGTTTCTATTTGTATACTTTAAATAATTAAAACATTAATTTAAATAAAAAGTTAACAAATAAAATAGAAATTCAAATAAATAACACAACTCGTTTTAAAGTATGATAGTTAGTTTCCATCATATGTCTTTAAATAAATAAATAAAGACCAAATTCAAAAATTATATTGATATAACTTTAAAGTATTATATTTAGTTTTTCCTAATATAAGTTTTTAGGATTTTGTGATTAAACTTGTATATATTTTTATTTTTTTTTAAATATCTAACTATATAACAATATCATATTAGGTTTTTATAATAAAAATTAAAAAATATATATAAATATAAAATAACAATATGTAAAATATAAATATAAAAAGTAATCTAAAAAAACATAAAATAATAAACATACAAAATTAATATGTGTTTTTGAAATCGAAAGTAGCAGCTACACCTTTTTTTTAATTTTTATTCTTGCACAGTGGGACTTGGCACATTTTCAGTTGGGGGTATCCACATGGTCATTGAAACTGCTAAATTTGTCATAGAAATTGCTTATTTTTCACTGTCCTCTCTAATCCAGATCATTAAAATAGTTTGCTTTTAGAGGGGTTGACCACTGAAAGGGTCGACCCTCTCTCCCTGTCGCTCAATCATTACATAAAGACGCATGCTCAATCATTTCTATTCCAATTTCTTTTTTGTTTTTATTAAAAAAAAATTAAAACGTTAGAAAAAAACACATTAACATAATAAAACATACATTACTATTTATATACATAAAAGCACAAAAAATTTGTTTTTGAAAATAAATCGAATTTAAAAATATATATATACAAAAACACTTCAGAAATAATAAAAGGGTTATGATAACATTACACAAAATAAAATAAAATAAAATTAAAAACTAAAAACATATAAATAAATAAAAAGTATTAGGTAACAAATGAAATCATAAAATTATAAATTATAAATGAACTTGGAATCTTCTCAAAATTTTATGATTGTTGTGCTAACTTGTTTTCACAAGTCACTCAGAAACAGGTTTTGACAAGAAGGGTTGCTACTTTGAGGTATAAGAGCATTTTATTTATTTACACTTTTGATTAAGCACATAATTTCATGTATTTTCAATGCTCTAACAAGTTTGTTGCAGGAAAATACTAACATTTTTCAGGTTTAAAGACAAACAAATGGCATGCAGAAGTTATTTCCAGAATCGCAGAAAATTTTCAGAAAAAAATGTTCCATTAAAAGCTTGAAGAAGTTGAGTTTCTACTATGTATGTCATGACATTTTGCTGCCACAAAGAAGCCTTTCAGAGACCAATTATGCCATGTCATGATTACTTACGATTTTTCCTTCCAAGCTTATCCATCATCCATGTCAGAGTCTACTTTTTCATTGCCTTATACATCATGACTTTATGCATGTCTACATTTCTGAGTCGCACACATTTTTCCTCATTTTCAGTTTATCTTTTTCCTTATGAATAAAACCATCCAGTTTCCTTTCTTTGACTACTTTGATTTGATATCCCTGCCATAAAAATTGTTTGACCGTGAGATCTTTTATCTATAGTCCTACCACTCATTATGTACAAGTCATGTTGACTGATGTGGGATTCCTTAAGGCCCACCTTTCAACAAGTCTTGCCCCATCGACCTTAGCACATTATCTCGGATCGAGACTAGAGTTCATTTTTAGTACCTTAAGGCTTGCATGCCTTAATGGCAAGTTCTCTCGCTGACAATCATGGGAATATATCAATGTCCCTTGATCGTTAGATCTTGCAAGTGGCTCGACATCAACTCTTTTATCCGCACTTTGCACGATGTACTTAGGTACCTCGGCACTTATTGGCATCAATGGTGAGATTGTCTCGCATTGGTTAACGACATTCATCAATGGTCGGTAATCTAATGACTTATTTCCATGTTTGACATCGACACATTTATTCGCATGGTAAGAATTGTACCATCGGGTTTTGTAACAGGTGAAGACTATATACTTTGCATGACTCCATCAACAGTTTTACAACAGCATACTTTCAGCTCTCATCTTTTACTTCATCCAACCATGCAGCAGTTCAGATCCTTGACTTCACATTCTATTATTCAGCAGCAGCAGCCACATTCCTATTGTATAGTTCATCAACTTTTTGGGTAAGTGGAGGTATGTTGTTTTCTAATATTTAACCATATAATTCCTTAAATGCTAGAAAATGAATGAATTTGAAAAATTCCCTCACTACATTCTCTTTCTCATTTTCATAAACCTAATACATCTTAAGTTGGGGGGGGACCATTCATTACCATTTTACATATTCATCATCTCATTTACCATTACCCAATATGTCTTTCCCAAACTATGATTTGTAAACATTGCTATATATTGGCTTGATTCATAATATGAAGAAAAGGCTTTCTAATATACATTGATGGTTCATTACTTCTAAATGCATGTATACTTTTAAATCTTATGTATTGCAGCAAAAATACAAGTAAAACGAGCGAATGGTGTTAACACAAGAACCAACATTTGTTACACTTATGGTTGTCACACAAGAACCAACCATAAGAAAAATTGATGCCCCTCATGCATTTCAAATCATGGAATGATTTACTGTTACATTCCATCATCATGTGAAGCCTAGCTACAAAGCCAAAAGTTTTAAAGAGAATCAATGCACAGTTGCATGAAGACATGCAACCAATCAAGTTGGGGGGAATGTTGAGTCGTAAAAATACCACATTTTATTCATCTTTCACATATCATTTATCACCTTATTCCTATTTTATCCTTCCATAAAACCATTAATATCCATCATTTTCATGACTAAATATGGGTTATCTTGTTATTTTCCAAATCATTTATTTTTGAGTATTTTGAATGAATTTGTAGTTAATTATTGAGAAAAATAACATATTTTCATTATACTTTAAAGTTGGATGAGTTTGGTGATGCTTACAGGTGTATTTGAAGACTTTAACAAGCTCAAAATTCGCCACCTAGCCTCAAATTCGAATTTCATCTACAAGATGTGGGCTGATTTCAAAGAGAAGATCATGAAAATGTGGAGAGTATCTCATCCAATATTTGTTGGAGGATTTGAAGGGATAAGTTGAGAGAAAAGTAGATTTGTTGAGGATTTTGAGGGATAAGTTGAGAGAATAGTGGATCTGTAATTATGACTAGTTATCTTGAATTCATGTATAAATAGGAAGGCTCTCTTCTCATTTTGTTAGAGGCCTCTCTAGTGGTGTAGAAGTAGAGAATAGTTTAGATCTTTTGAGAGTTAGTCATATAGTGGATTCTGATTGTTATGTAATGGAGATGATGCTTTAATGCAAATCATTCTACTCTCTCTTATGTTAATCTAGATTTCTTTCTTATGAGTTGTTAATATAGATTTTCATGATTTTTTTCTTATGAATTATCAGTATACATTTTATGTGAGTTCACAAGTTAATGTTGATTATTTTCAATCAGTTTATTTCATGCAATTTCAATCTTTCTTTATCAAGTTAATTTATGCATTTTCATGTTTTATGCAATTAGATTTACTTTCATACAATTTCTTGTTTTCATAACTTAGATTCAATTTTAGTTATAGAATAAGTTAGCAATACTCTGCCCCTGCATATATTTTGTCTGTACCTCGCAAGTTTACGCTCTCTCCCGGTTGACAATTAAATCGTTGGATATTTGTTATAATTTGTTTAATATTTTTCCCCAACATATATGATATTGCGCAATGCCATATTAGATTCTGGTGCATCTCATAATCTTATGCCAAGGGTGGTAGTAGAAAGTTTGGGATTGGAGATTACTAGGCCTTACAAAGACCTGTATTCTTTTGATTCTAGAAAAGTAAGATGTATGTGATTGATAAAAGACATGGTGGCAACCCTTGCACAACTTCTAGCCAAAAGCATTGTTATGGATGTTGTAGTAGCTGATATTCCTCCCAAGTTTGACATGTTGTTGTCAAGATATTGGGCATCAAAGTTGAAGGGAACCTTACAAATGGATACGACATATGCCACCATTCCTTTATTTGGAGGAAACAAAAGATTATATAGAGAGAAGAGGTTAGCTTATGTGGTCAGCAATCGAGATAATCCTAAAAATCATCATATTTATGTTGTTGATACTGATTTAGGATCCTCTATATTTTTCAATGATGGCCCTCACACTGATCCTGAAATCCCTTTACAAATATAGTCAAAGGAGGATAAAGAATTTGCAAAAGGCAGGAAGCTTTAGAAAAGAAATAGAATGAAGAAGGATTGTGGACTATGTATTTTAATGGATCCATAAGTAAGATTGGGGCTCGTGCTAGTGTGTACATTATTTCTCCAATCAGAGATTTTAAAGCTTTATCTTATAAATTGACTTTTGAGTGTACTAATAATGTGGTTGAGTATGAAGCTATGCTACTTGGTTTGAATGCTTTAAAGGATATGGGAGCAAAAAGAATAGAAGTATTTGGGGATTTAGAACTTGTAGTAAACCAAGTGAATGATAATTATCTAACAAAACATCCCAGGATGAGGGCTTATAGAAATGAAGTATGGGACATGTTTGGCGATTGTATTACTCAGCATAAAATCAGAGTAATTCCCAGAATTGAAAATCAAGTGGCTGATTCTTTGGCTATAGCTACTGGTAAATTCAAAACTCTCATTCATTCTCATAAAAAGTATAAAGTCGAAGTTGTAAATAGACCGTCTATACCAGACAACTCCAATTACTGGAAAGTTTTTTATGATGATCTGCATATAAAGAGATTTTTGGAAAAGACTGATGAATTTGTAAATACTCAAATTGATAGAGAAAATGAAAATTTAGAGAACTTCCAAGATGATGTGCAAATTGAAGATGAAAAGACTGAAAACAAAAAATTGAAAAACATGTTAGGGGGAAAAGACATAATTCAGTTGAAAAGTAATTTTATTCCAAGAGGTCTGATTCCCCTAGAGAAAATCTTTGATCAAAATGATGTTGCAAAAGATCCTAAAGTTCAACCTGCTGAAAATGTTGTTGAAGATCGAAATATAGGCACTAAAGAAACACCTCGAGTTATAAAATTGTCCAAGAATTTACCTGCAAAAGAAAAAGAAGAGTATATCAATCTGATGAAGAAATTCATAGATGTATTTTCCTGGAGCTATGAAGACCCGAAAGAGTATGATGCCTCTATCATGCATCATACTATTCCAATAAGACCTGGACAAAAGCCTTTCAGACAAAAGTTGAGAAGAATAAACCCCATCTTGCTGCCTATGATAGAGAAAGAGATCAAAAAGTTATTCAATGCTAAAGTTATTGTGACTCTAAGATTTTCAAAATGGGTAGCTAATTTAGTGCCCGTTAGAAAGAAAAATGGTGAAATTAGACTTTGTGTGGATTTCAGAAATCTTAACAAAGTTTCATTGAAAGACAACTACCCATTACCAAAGATGGATCATATTCTGCAAAAAGTAGTAGGATCTCAGAGGATTTATACTATGGATGGATTCTCAGGTTATAACCAAATTAAAGTGCTTCCTGAGGACTAAGAGAAGACTGCATTTAATACACCATGGGATACATTCATGTATGCCAAAATTCCCTTTGGATTGATGAATGAGGGGCTACATTTCAGCGTGCCATGGATATTGTTTTTGCAAAAGATAAAGATAAGTTTTTAGTTGTTTACATGGATGATATAATTGTTTCAAGTCTAAGAGGGAACATATTAAACATTTGGAGAAGGTTTTTTCTGAAATGCAGAAAGTATGGCATATCATTGAATCCCAATAAATCTAATTTTGCATTGGAAGAAGGAAAACTGCTTGGACATATCATTTCAAAGGATGGTATTAAAATTGATCCAGAAAGAGCCAATGCAATTTTAAAGGTTGAGGAGTCCAGGAGCAAGAAAGAAGTGCAGTCATTCATTGGACATGTAAATTTTTTGAGGAGATTCATTCCTAGCTTTGTTGAAATACTAAGAAATATTACCAACATGTTGAAGAAAGAGAACGAAATAAAATGGACAGTGGATTCTAGGAAATCCTATAAAGATTTCAAAAAGGCCATCACTGAAGCCCTGGTTTTGGTGAGTCCAAATTTCACTAAAAATTTCTTAGTATTTTCTTATACATCTGATCATACTATAGCTGGAGTCCTACTGCAGAAGAACAACCAGAATGTTGAGCAGCCCATAGCTTTCTTCGGGAAGGTATTGAGAGATGGAGAATTGAAGTATGATATCATGGAAAAGCAGGCCTATGCTTTAGTGAAATATTTTAAAGATTTGAGAGTATATATTCTCCATTCACATATTGTTGCATATGTTCCAAGTAATGTGGTGAAGAGCATTCTTACTCAACTAGATCCATAAGGGAAGAGAGCTAAGTGGATTGTTGTACTATTGGAGTATGACCTTGAAATCAAGCCTACTAAGTTGATCAAAGGACAAGGACTTGCCAAATTGATGACAGATTCCAATTGTGAATCTTTACAGCTTAACTTCTTGTCCAAATATTCAAATCAGCTTCGTGTATGGATACACTGATATTGTGTATGTTTTGCAAAATCTACAAGCTCCTACAGGAATGAGTAAAACAAGAGCTAGATCTGTAAAACTGAAAGCTGCAAAGTTCTACATCATTAATCAATACTTGTATTGGAAGGACCATGGTGGTGTGTTGTTAAATTACCTATTAGAAAATGAAGCTAAGCAGACAATGAAGGAATTCCATAAAGGAGATTGTGGAGGGCATCACTCATTGAAGGTGACAGCAAATAAAATTCGGAGAGCTGGTTTTTATTGGCCCTCTATGTTTTCAGATGTCTATAAGGAGACCACTACATGTCATCTGTACCAAATTTTTTATGGTAAGAGGAAGTTGGTTCCACTCCCTCTTAATCCAATTTCAGTAGAGGCAACCTTTCAGTAGTGGAGATTAGATTTCATCGGGTAAATTAATCCAAATTCTTCAGGTCAACATAGATGGATTTTTACAGCAACAAATTACTTGACAAAATGGATTGAAGCAACACCCACAAGGAGAGCTACATATTCTGTAATTATGCACTTTCTTGAGAATAATAATTTGGCTAGGTTTGGTTGTCCCAGGAGAATTGTGACAGATAATGTAGCTGCTTTCAAATACAAAAAGATGATGATCTTCTGTCACAAATACCACATCAAATTAAACCATTCCTTTGAAATATGCTTTGTGGGATGATAGGATCAACACAAAAGGGGCAATTGGAATGTCACCATTCCAGTTAGTTTATGGAGTTGAAGTTGTTTTTCCAGCATTTTTGGGATTGCTTGTCATGAAATTGTTACAGGAACAGGAGAACGAACCAAATCACATGCAAAGAAGGATCAATCAAATAATAGAGCTAAATGAGACGAGGGATAAGGCTTATGATAAAGTACAAACACATCAGGAAAAGATGAAAAAATATTTTTGATAGGAAAGTTAAAGAAGAACAATTCCAGATTAATGATTTGGTCTTAAAGTGGGATGATCCTAGGGAATACAAGCATGGAAAGTTTGATCATATGTAGGTAGGTCCATACATCATTGCAGCATACAGAGGGGAAAATTCATTCATTTTGCAGCATCAAGATGGGTCTCAGCTGAAGGGAGGCCTTGTAAATGGAAGATTTATAAAACATTACCTGTCCTGAGGGTAGGAGGTAATTTTTGTACCATAACTTGTATATTTTTCTTTACATTTAAATCGGTACAGATGGTGAGACAAAATATTTGAAGCCCGTGGAGAAGGCCCTAAGATCTAGAGGGGTACCCATATTTCTTTATTTTTATTTTTATATACAAAAAAAAAAATAATAATAATTTAAGGTTTTGAAAGTTAGGCACTGGTCTATAGGGTTATTTGCTACCTCGCAGGGAGGATAGCATCCCCAATAAGAGCCAGTTGTTAACATCATTTTTGGGCTAAGAGGTTGCAAGGAGTTAGGCTAGTGAAAATGATGGGTGAGGTCTGAATTTTTTGTATCATATGACCTATAGGTGTGAAAAAGAGGATTTTGAATGCATTGGAGGGTCTATTCCTTGGTCTGAAATTAAAAAACATTGAAAAATCCTAAGGTCTGACCTTGGAAATGAGTTAAATATGAAAATCTGCTCCAATGTTATCTTTTGGCAACAATGAAGGGTGCAGATTTAGAGCAATGGAGATCGACGGTTGCAAATAATTCTGCAGAGGCAAGATGCTCATTTGAAATAATTTTTATGGATTGCGGAATGGTGTTAACCTATAGACAGAATCAACCATCGGATAAATGGGTGGAGGAAGATCTACGGTCATCAGAAGTTCCACTGGTGGAACATGCAAGGAGGAACAAAATCTGCAAATCAACGGAATTATGTAGGACCCACATTTTTCAATGGTGAGGATTGATGGATGAAGGAGATCCACGACAGAGGTGGATTCCGCTGCCAGAACTTGCACGAGGAAACTAAGTTTAAAAAACATCAAAATTTCTTAGAGGCCGCACATTTCGATGGTAGAAATCTGGAGGAGAAAGAAATCTACGGTGGGTATCAATTCCACCGATACAACATGTGCGCCAAACAAAATTTTCAGATATACAGAATTGTTAGGCCGGACAATGTTGAACGATGGAGATTTGAGTGGGTTTTTGATCCACAGTCCTGATAAATTCTGGTGTGAGAACTAGCAGGGAGAAATTTGTGTTGGAAATCTACGGAATCAGGTACGAGCCTCAAATTTTGACGGCTCAGATCAAACTCCTATCTAGATCGATGGTTAGGAAAATTTTCGTTGATGTAAAGTGCATGGCAAAGTAAAATCTTCGAGCTCAATGGAGTGTTGTAGAGGTTGCGCTATTTAACGGTCTCGATGAAAGCATAATCCATATCAACGGTCAATACTAATTCCGATGGTTAAAGGTGCAAGGAAAAGTAAATTTGGTGAGATTGTGGAATAAAAGTAAAGGGAATAAGAAATAAAAGGCGCATATTTAATCTAATTTTAGATCTATGGTGTGGAACCATTCCGCTAGTTAAACATGCGCACTCGGAGTTTAAAGGAAAATTAACGAAATTGGGTAGATAAGGTGGAATTCAACGGCTTAGATTGATTTGTATTCAGATCAAAGGCGGACAATCATTCTAGAGAGGGGAAATTGCAAGATTCTTAAGGAGATCAAGTTGGGAGAAAGAGGTGAGTAACAAGTAAAAGTAATCGACGATGAAGATTGATCAAAAGATAAATCTATGGCTATAATTCAATTTGCAACTAATATTCGCATGGAGAATAAGGGAGGCAGCATAAGGATGAATACATGGGGTTTAAACAGGGAAAAAGATCAATGACACAAGATGGAGGATACAGGATGGACGGATAAGTGCTATTTCCACTAAGAAATATGCATGAATGATATGAAGAGAAAAATAATATAAAAGTACATGCACGTGGAATTAGGTCATTTGTTTATTCTGTGCATTAGAAGTGAAATCCAAGGACTGTGTGGAAGCGGCCAGCTCAGACAAAATCCTTGGGCCACTTGTCAACAAACTAGGTAGGCTTCTTGTCCTCATTGAACACATATGTAAATGGTTTAGGTAGAAGAGGTGGAAGCCCTGAATTTAGAGTATCAAAAGATTGAGGAGTTATTTGAAGACAAAGATTCATAAATATTTGATACAATATTGCTAAATGGACATATAGAAGCTATTAAAAACAAACTAAAACTTCTTAAGGACCAGGGGACAAAGATTCACAGTGTTTATAGGTCATACTTTCATTATTTCTCTACAGACCAAACCCTAAGTTGTCCTGAATTTGTCAACTGGTGTGCCACTAATTACTCCTGCTTTAAGAGGGTAATTGTGGATACGACCAAGTCAAAAATCCTTTGTCCATCTAGTCCTATCGTTATTAGGAATACCCTCTCAACCCATGTTGAGTTCATCCAAAAGTATAAAGAGTATAACGAAGAATCCATAGTCCATTACTTTAGAGAGTCTACAGTTGAACAAAAGCAAGCTTTCTTCAAGATTTGCGTTAAACCTGATGTCCAATTACAGAACCAGCCATTCCCTATTGATGCTAACCTTTTTAATGAAGAAACTCAGTGTGTCATAACCCTTATGAGTCAGTTTTTAGGTTTGGATATAGAAAAATATGTTACTGAACCCTTAATGAGCTTGTTGTTTGTCCTTAGCACTGGTCAAATTGAGTTAGAAGAGTATAGTTAGTCAATCTAGTCATCTTGATGTTATAGTTGATTTTACCACACCTAGTTGATCACATGTTTATGGCCTTCCCTGTCCCTATGCAGACTCTATGGACCCCCTTTTCCCATATTATACTTTGATGTTCCAAGATTATCCCCAAAAACCACCTGTTTATGCCTATATGTGACTTTTAAAGCCATACTCGCATGCATACGCAACGTTTGAGCTAAAACCCATGTACATCAAGAAATGTGCATGAAGACAAATATTTTTGGAGTTTTCCTCATTGGGGTCTGAATATCTTGTCTCTTGGCCTTCCATATGCCTTGAGAACACTCGGACTCGACCCTCCATTACCTATTTGGAGTGCTATATATTGAGCCTCTTGGATACATTGAAGGAGGAGAAAATTGAGAGAAAGGAAACTATAGACCATTGTTGCCTCACTTGTTATGCTTGAGTCTACATCCCTTTGTCCCTTTGGAGCACAGAGTGCTGCTCTTCCCAAGCTTGCCTTTGCTTTGTAAGTGTGTCATTGAGAGATGGAGGATTGAAGTGGTGGAGGCCCAGGTGGAGGACTCGGTTTCTTGGGTTCAAAGAAGTGCCAACAAAGGTCGTTACTATTGTATCTCTGTTTTTATTAATAGAAATATCATTTTCATGCCCAATACATGTGCCTAAATATGAATATTGTATCCATGGATGTATTTATTTGCTTATACATGATTGATTATATATGCTAGAGTAGGCCTAACACTTGAATATATGGCATGATTGTCTTGTTTGTTGTTGTTGAGAGCGAATTGGGAATACAAGCGTGATTGGAAAAGCTCAACGAGGATCTGCATCAACCATCCGGAACAAGGTATGATTCATATCCCTTATTGTTAGATGTATTTATTGCTCTTGGATATTGGAAATGATTGATTTATGGTGTCATTCAGTCTGTTGTGGTACCCCTAAGCCATGGGAATTTTCTCTCCGTAACAGAATTGGCGACTCCACTAGGGAAGTTCCTTGTTTTTCTTTGGGGATTGCGAGCACAGTGTGCTTGAATTTCTCTTTGTTTCTCCCTATTTCTGTGTCGCATTTAGTAGTATGTTCATCCATTGACACTCCCCTAGAGTGGTTTGACCCTTGGCCTGCTTTTTATCGCTTTCTTCTTTGTATATGCAGGTTTTTGGCTAAAATTCGCATACATACATAGGTTTTTGGCCAAAAGTCATGTATACACGCAGGGTTTTGGCCAAAAGTCACGTATACATGCAGGTTTTTGGCCAAAAGTCGTGTACATATGCTACTGTTCTTTGAACAGACACATGCATCCTCCCTTTTGGTTGAGTTTGATGTGGGAAGTTGTTGTTGGGTGGGTTGTGAGTGTGGTTGGGTCCTCCTGGGTACTGATGTTGTTTTTTGGCTGCTTCTTTTGTGACCAAAGAACGCTTTTTCATTGATTTTTCTTTGAAAGTAGTTCCAGTCATTTATCTCCTTTTTTTGTTTTTCCATTAGTGCATTAGTCTTTTAGTCTCGATGTCTTGCTTGGCTTGTGTTTTCTACTTGCTGCAGAGACTGAGAGTTATAATGAATTTTATTTCATTTTCATTCTTTTATATTGAAAATACAAAATAGTTGCATTCTTACTTGCACCTCACATATGGATTTAAGGAGGTACTTACATTGGATTACTTGGATGAGAGTTGTGTTTAGGCTTTTGTATAGGAAGGATTGCATTGGCATTCGTAAAGGAATGCATATTTTTGCATTTCATGTAGTGGCATACCCCTTTCTTCATATTTTTAGACAAAATTGCACTTGGCATTGTTTGCTAGGTTTGCACATTTACTTTCACTGATGAGTCATAATATCATTGGTTGCACGGTCGTTTCCCTTTGAGTAATCATAGCCACTAAAATCAACGCTTAATTTTAAATGAATTACACATTTTTATTTGATAAGGTACATCAACAAGATTAGGATTTAGAGTCTTGGAATAGTTCATTGTGAGTCAATTCTCCAAGACTACTAAACGAAACAAGTAGGTGTTTGTCCAGGTGAGAGAGTGAAATGTTGGTATAATTAGTGTTTCTCAGGAGGCTCCTCTTACACGAGAGTTAAGCACGAGGCAACGTACACAATTGTGGTTGGGATAGCCCTTGGCCAGTTTCTCTGAGCATTGGAGATATTTCCAGGATCATATTCGTATCTGGGGGCTTTTGTGATACTAGTTGGTGCTTTCAAGTTTCGGGCTTTGCTACCCTGCCCATACAGTTGATCCCGCCTACGACTATCCGCCTGAGCATTAGTTACATTGGGGTGACCTTAGTTTCCTTAACTAGGTATCGCAGGGGGTACTTCCAGAGGTTATTCTGTGAGTGTCCTAGCTAGGTAGGGGTCGGACATCATAGTCGCTTTACGTGTTGAAGCTGAGGGCCACTATAATTTGTTACACACCTCCGCTTGTAGTGTATGGGAGTCTCGAGCCTCTCCTAGGCGAGACATACCTACTGCATTCAAGAGCTCATTTATCCTCCCCTTGGCTCGCTTTCATTTTGGATTTGATTTTCTTAGGTGTGTGCTCTTTATGCGCTAGTTGGATTTTGGGATCGTGGTTATATATTTATGTTCTCTTGAGTTCGAGTCCTTTTATGTTTAGCGTGCATGATATCACTACTAGTATCTCATTACCCGCTCCAGGTCCTATTGCGGACCTTGGTGTTGGATTGGGGTTCACCACAACCCCTTACCTTGCTCATAGATTCGGGAGTGGTCATATTCCATCCTCTACTCTATTTACAAAGGATTTTCACTCCCTTCGTCCAATCTTAACACTAGTGTTCACCCTCATGGGGGGTGGTAGTGGATACGTGAACATTGGGTCTCCACCTTACTTTCCTTCTTATGTCCCATCGTCCACCGTATTGTTTCCTTTGAATGGAGTTGTCATGATCAATATTGCCTATACCCTATAGTTTGGACTCTTTACGAACTGTTTCTAGTTGTTTTAGACTGATATTGTTGTCATGTAGGGTCCATTTTTTGTACACTCTATCTGAGGCTTTGAATCATTTAGGCCCATGATAGGTATAATTTTGAACTGGCATATAGGATAGGATCACACATTCACTTGCATTATGCATTGCCTTATGACCATTTCACCTTGACTATAGGTACGAACCCACTTCGTGATGTCGTGGAACCTTTGTACTGCTACTAGAAGTGACATTATGTAAGTTGTAGAGCTTTCCTATACATGGGCACCCTAGTTAGATCTCGTTTGCATTTGGTGCCCATGCTGAGATTTCTCCTTTAGGTTTGGGGAGTCCCTTTTTAGTCCCGCCATGTCCTTGAGCAAGAGCTTCATACTCCTCTTGAACTTTATGTTGGTCATTCCCTAGGGACTCTCTTGTATATATCAAGTTGTGATTGCATTTAATGAGTTTTTCTTGCCTTGTTGAGCTTTACGTCAGCTCCCTGCTTCCGAGTTATAAACCATGTATCCTGAGCTTGTCTCAATCCTAGCCAAGTAGAGCCTTCTACATATCCTTTGCAGCTTGATCACCCTTTACTAGGAGGAGACCTTTCCCCGAGTGTCCTTATCTTGCACATGCTTCCTTGCATTGAGCATAGGTATGTTCCATTGCTTGGAACTAGTTTGCTTTCCCGCAACACTCGTCTCCTCCTAGCTATACAATATAAAGCACTTTTATTCTTTTTCAAGCTTTTCAACATCTAAAAAAGTCCAAACAAATAAAAACATAAAAATCCCGACGAGAAATGATATTATCTTTGGAAGTCGTCGAGTCGTGTCGCCTTCGAACATAGCATTGTATATCACAACCGTTGGTTGGGTTGTTAGTTTGACTTTATGAGCTGTACTCATTACTATGAGTATATCTCCACCGATTGGTTATGCTTCTAGTCCCTATGGAGCCTCTGTCGATGCCTCCTGTGTCATAGAGATGTCCCAATTTGCATATCGAGTCCATGTTGCGTACCTTTAGTCACCATTCACCTTATGCTCTTGTTCGAAGGAACTTGAAGCCTGAGTCAGCCATTCCTTAGTTATCTTGACTTTGCATGTCGGCCATTCCCGATACAGTTACTAGTTCATGCACACATTGTTCGTTTGAGTTCTTCCACATTATCCAGCGTTGCTGAGTACCTCATGTTGGTTGATGGGGGATGCCTTAATGCCCTCTTTCCAGCGGATTCAATTCCATCGAATTCAGATATTTTATTCTAGAATAGGAGTCTAGAGTCCATTTGAGTGCCTTGAGACTTACAGGCATTAGTGGTAGTTTCTCTTGCCATCAACAGTTTTGGGAATACATCAATGTCCCCTGATCGATGGATTCTTTCAAGTGTTTGACCTCAGCACATCTATTCAAACTTGTTAGATTGCACTCTGTACCTTGATTCCTGTTATCATTTTCGGTGGGTGATCTCGCGTCTGTTAACAGTATACATCAATGACTGGTAATCAGACGATGGACTACTATGTTCGAACTCGACACATCTATTCACATAGTAGGACATGTACTCGTAGCGGTTTGCGTAGAAGACCTCTGAGATTGGTGGCATTCCACATATGCTACCTCCTTGATCGTGCCAGTATTCATGAGATGTCAGCTCTCGTGACCATATTCTAGTATATATCAGATATCTTCACCCATCATGGAGATCTTGATTCATTGTATATTGTACGTGGCAATGACCACACATGACATTTGTATATCATGCCTATTTTATGGTTATTGTACTCTTATGTATCCAAGACTGCTATATGTATATTTGCAATCATATGCAGAGATTGTTCATTGTATTATACTGATGAGTGGCTGGTTCTTCCACCTGTTTCTTCGTTACTCCACTTCTAAGATGGGTTATATAATGTATTTTAGCCATCATGTTACCCCTTTGACCTCACATGTTAGGGGGCATCTGTTATAGCTGATTTTACCACACCTGGTTGATCACATGTTTATGGCCTTCCATGTCCCTCTGTAGACTCTATGGACCACCTTTGCCCATATTATACTTTGATGTTCCAAGATTATCCCCAAAAAATACCTGTTTATGCCTATACACGACTTTTAAAGCCATACTCGCGTGCATACGTAGCTTTTGATCTAAAACCCGCGTACATCGGAAAATGTGCATGAAGATAAATATTTTTGGAGTTTTCCTCACAGGGGTTTGAATATCTTGTCTCTTGGCCTTCCATATGCCTTGAGAATGCTCAGACTCGACCCTCAATTGCCTATTTGGAGTGCTATATATTGAGCCTCTTGGATACATTGAAGGAGAAGAAAATTGAGAGTAAGGAAACTATAGTCCATTGTTGCCTCACTTGTTATGCTTGAGTATGCATCCCTTTGTCCCTTTGGAGCACACAGTGTTGATCTTCCCAAGCTTTCCTTTGCTTTGTAAGTTTTCCATTAAGAGATGGAGGATTGAAGTGGTGGAGGCCCAGGTGGAGGACTCAGTTTCTTGGGTTCGAAGAAGTGCCGACAGAGGTTGTCACTATTGTATCTCTGTTTTTATTAATAGAAATATCCATTTCCTGTCCAATACATGTGCNTATTTGTTGTTGTTGAGAGCGAATTGGGAATACAAGCGTGATTGGAAAACCTCAATAGGGATCTACATCAACTGTCTGAAATAAGGTATGATTCATATGCCTTAGTGTTAGATGTCTTTATTGCTCTTGCATATTGGAAAGGATTGATTTCTTGTGTCATTCAGTCTATTGTGGTACCCCCAAGCCATAGGAAGTTTCTTTCCATAACACTTGCCTTAAATTTGATGAATTCCTAGCTGAAAATATTCATTCTCAGCTAGTGGCTTTCCACAAAACCAGAAGTTTCAGATTCGAGTCTTATTTTTTGAAGATGTTTCTGTCATTTGATGAAGAAAACCTACAGTTCCCTAAAATGGTACTCACAGAAGAAATGAATAGGGATTACAACAAGCTCATGAATTTCCTTATGTCATAGGTTTACAGTGCTTTCTTTTAGAAGAAATTACCTAGAGATTTGCCACAAATGAAAGAGAATTTTCTTTTATCACCTGAAAAGAGAATTGGAGACAGGTTTATTTTTTAACAAGGTACAATAATAAGGTTATATGGGTTTGGTCATCAACCCTATATAATACCTGCATTTTTTACTCCCTAAGTATTTGCTTTGGAACTGATCAGACATAAATTAATAGTGGAGAATGAGATTTTTTTCAAATTTTTTAGAAGTCTTCAAAGATCAGGTTCCCATGGGTTGTAGGTCCATTTATCATTAATAATAAATCTACCCTTCCAATGATTGAAAGCTTGCTAAGATAAATGGGTTTCCAACTGAAGCTGCTATAGATGATGATCCCCGTCATATTATCTCTATAAGAAGACAAATTAATAAGAAAAAGCCATTTGAGCACTTTGAAGTTGCAGATCTACCTGAGACTGCAAACTGGTTGGACTACCCCCATGAGACTCGGGGGGATGTTGATATGCAACAAGACTCCACTTCCTCTCTAAGGGAATTCACCTCACAACAACCTGGCACTTCCAGCTTGGTTCTAGAAGCATAAAAGATTACAGCCATAGCCAGCTACTCTGAGAGAACCAACAAAAGAGACTTCTTTGATGCCATGGACACATAGGAGGAAGATACAACCAAAAACCCCAAAGAAATAGAAATTTGAAGACGTAAAACAACTTGTCCCAATGTCATAGTACAAGGGTAAGAAAAAGAAACAAATGAAAGTAACATGGCCTGCTTTTGAGGTCAAAGAATATGCCTTTGTTGAGACACCGACCAATTCTACCTCATAGTTCAAGATCAGGTCAGAATTATTTGACAAATATAAGGATGATAAAGATGTAGCTTTAGAGGAAGCTTTGAAATTGTATGCAGAGGTTAGAAAAATATCTAACACGGATGTATCTCTAGTCAATGTTAGAGATCATTCTCAAAATACATTGAATTTCACAATAGCAACACAAAATAAGGTTGCTGAAATGGAAATGAGCCTAGAGAACATCCCCATTCCTGATATGATACATCTACATAAACAAACTGGGGACATTATTTATATTTATCTGCTGAAGGAAACACTAAAGGTATCTAGGCTATAGTCTGATAAGATCAAGATTGAGAATCAACTTAGACAGGAGAAGGTGGAAAATAGATCCCACCAAACACAGATCAAGAAGTTGCAGACAGATTTGTTGGCTGCTGAGAGCCAAGCAGATAAAGGTTCTGACACACAAAAATTATTGAATGAAAAAGACAATGCCATTCAACTACTAAAGAAGAAGCCGAAGATCCCATCTACTCAGCTGATACAAGCTTCTGAGCTGACAGAGCTTGAGAAGGAAAAATAAGACTTGAATGGTGAGCTAACATATTGCAAAGCCAAATTACTGAAATTTGAAGAAAAATAAAAGAAATGGCAAATAGATATATCTCTTGTAGTTGAGAATGAGAAGACTCTCAAAGCGAAGTCTGATGAATTAGAAAAGAAGCTGCAAGAGAAAGAGAAGGAGCTGCAAGAAGAAGAGAAAGAACTTGAAAGTAGAATCATTCCTCCTTCTACTGAATTTGGTAAACAAACCATTGTTCAGGCTATGTCACAGGTTAGTCTAAAATAATTGGAGCTAGTTGGATTGGAGAACCAAAACAAAAATCTGGAGAGTTTAGCTCTAAACAGATAACAAGAAAGAAAGGCCGGGGAAGCAAAGTGCCAGGAATTACAAAGTAAAAATGACAAATTGATGAAACAGGTCACATGGTAGACATCAGTACAAGGAGCAAGGAATGTAATCTAGGATTCCCTGATAGTAGAAGCAAGCAAGCTAAGGCCTTATTTAGATTACATCTTGGATAAAGAGGTTGTGATTCGATCAGCTAAACAGAGTGTGACAGTTGTGAGGGAAAGATTGAATAAAAGACCCATTGATTATGCTAAGAATTCTATAGAATTTTTAAATGGGTTAACAAAAGATGAATTAAAGACTGCTAGTATTAAAGACAAAATATCTACATAACTTGGCCTAGAAAAGTGGTCAACAAGCATCAACATCTAGACACAATTCAGGATGAGATAGATATCATGGTACATTAGTTGAAGCTTTTTAAAGACATGTTTGATCCTCTGTTTAAGAAGGGACTCCCATTCTTTTGGGAAGAAAAAGTTGTTATGCTGACACAAAAGGAATATCAATAAAAATTAAATGAATGCAGATTGGATCATACAAACTTTAATGACATGCACCTATCATTATCTGGCAAAAAAATTGTGGACAAGATGGCAGATGAGTTTGAAATGTTTTTTGCTTTCAAGGAAGCATGTGCATGCTTATAAAAATATTCATACATCGATCATGTGGAACTGTGCGTGTTGTCAAAGGAAATGTTCACTTTGGATTTTCCATCCACGAACCAATGGAAAACAATGGAAAAATATGGAAGGTCCAAGTATACATTGCATGACTGAAGACATTGAATATCTTGAAGGATTTATTGCTGAAGAATTAGTTAGATAGGCACTTAGTTTACTTTCTAGAATTAGTTAGTTGTTAATAAGTGTCGAATGACACATGTAAAGGCAGTTATGCCTATTTTTAGCAATTTGTTATTTCAACTCATGGAGCAAGTTGTATAAGAACTAGTTTGTGCAATGACAAAAAGGTTGGAACCCGTGAGAACTGAGTTTTGTAATTTGAGACCTATTTTTAATAAAATCACAAAGTCGAAGCTGGTCATTTCTGCAAAGATTCATGTGTTGTTCATGATTACAGTATGTTTTTCCCTTCTTAATGTGAATGTTTTCCTGTTATTACTTTCATTATGTCTTCTTTCATGTCTGAAATAAGTGTTTAATGGTTCAAAATTCATATGTATATGCTCTCACTATTGATTTTAGATATTCACAAAACTTTTCCACTAAAGTTAGCATTGGGTTCATCCTTGATAGATGCCCATGTTAATGAACTATTCATTATTTCTTCCTTTACACCAGACCAAAGCATTTTGATTATGATTGAATGACTACCTTGCCTTTGTTAGAAATTTCCATGTAAACAACATTGTGATTGATATATGTTTATTTTGACTCCATAGCCCAATATTTACTTGCCCTGTTTCAACCAATACAACAACTTGAATTTTACTTTTATTTTTATATCTGGCCTTGTCAAACAACCATTGAGAGATCCCTCTCTGGATAGAAAGAAGCCAACTTTAATTCCTAAAGCTTGGTTTTGTGGTTACCTTGAGATTACCTTTTTACAACATGAGGTACATTTTGAGTCCTAACAGCTGGGACCCGAATCATGTTGGTGAGGGATATGTTATGGGAACCAACGAAACCAGAGATCCAAGATTGGGTGGTTTTCAAAGCATTAGAATTCGCATAAGAAGAAAGCGAAGGATCTCGATGGAGTCCAACATAGTGGTTGGGCCAGTATATCTATACAGACATCCATGATATTTTCTTTTATGAGTTTCCCATTGTGATACATGAGTGGTTGTCTAAGTTTTCAACCCAACAAATAAATTTCCAAGGAGGAGAACCGAAGGAGTGGAATCCGTAGTTGATTGAGGGACTGAAAAGAGTAAGCAACCTTGTGTCGAGGGCTGTGGATTTTTGGATAGATAGTATCTTGGAGGGATACATTACTAAGTTTGTTGTTGACACTATAAACTCATACAATGAGGCAAAGCGGATTTTTTTGCAAGGACCACGTGGTAGATATCTGTAATCTTTAAAGACGTGGATAAAAATGCTTGTCTGTCAAAAAGGAATTTCGGGAATGTGACAAGTGAAGACTATGTACAAAAAGAGTGGGTATATCACAACAAAACTCTATGAAAAATGGTGCACCCTAAGTTGAGATGTTCCCAGGAGATAGTGGAACTGAACTAGAGTTTGGATATTTAAGAAGCGGAAGAATATTTAGATCCAGAAAGCAAAGAAAGACTCCCTTAGGAAGAGGGAGTTGCAACACGACCAAAGAAGAAGAAGACTACAAGCTTGTGTCGTACTTAGACAGAGGATCTTGCGATGAAGAAGAAGAAATCAGCCGATCTCTGAAGGAGATGAAGAATCAGAAGAGTCGACTGAAGCTCCAGATCAAGAACGTAGTTAAAACTCACCTGCAACACCATGCACATCGCCAAAGGTAAGATCTGGAGACTTTTCTCCAATTGCATTTGTAAATACAAGTAGTACTAAAGTTGTAAATATCGGACAAGGGATTTCATCTAGCCAAAATTTTGTTCCAACTGTACCAGCAGTAAATACAATGGCTGGGGTTGATATTAAGTTACCAATATTCAATGGAAATGGGTTGGAGGACCCAAAACAACATTGGTTCCTTTGTGAAGTTGTGTAAACTGTGGGACAGATACAGGGTGAAAATATCAAGAAATCACAGATATCATGACTCTGCGAGGTCGTGCACTTGATTGGTACATGAAATTGTCTATAGTGCCAGTAGGAGTTTCCCAGAAAAAACTCAACTAGATTCGAATGGGCATGATATATGAGTTTAGGAAGCCAAATTTTGAATCATAGTGCATTACTGAGATCAAAGAAGTTAAGAAGCTACCGACAGAGTCTATCTGAGACTTTGACGAGAGATTTAAGAGATTAATTGCCAAAATGAGCTTCCAAATGTTAGACTTACAACATAAGGAGTGGTTTATTGTTGCCTTGTTGTTGCACATTTGAACCCCATTGATGCAACATAAGATTATATCACAAATAGATGCTCTTTAGATAGTAATGAATTTAGAATCATCGTCAATTGGAGACAGTGGCATAAGAATGATGCAAATAAAATCGCAGTTGTCCAACCTTACGGTGTAGCTCCAAGACATTAAGAGAGGCAAGGAAGTTCAAGAATAACTATGGTGTACAAGATGTAAAATAGGCTCTCTATGTGGTCTTTTACAAGACCAAATAATATCCAATTGTCAAAGTAGACTTCAATAAATTTATGTATAAAATCTTTAAACGCAACAACTACGATTCTAGAAAAAATTGCAGGCACATTCTTGAGTCTAAAGGGAATTACCGTGTACTGGAAGCATCCCCAAGGGCTAATTCACTTAGAATTCTACCTAAGTAAGGAGAAGAGCTAAAGAAGAAGAAGAAGGAGCTGCGACAGAAGTAGCGACAAAAAAGTAAGAAGAGAAAGGAGCTGCAACAGAAGCGGTGAAAGGAAGGAAGAAGAAGGAAGAGGTGCTACAGAAGAGAAAGTTGCACCAGAAGAGGAAGTCACGACAGAAGGAAGGAGTGTGACAAGGGAAGGTGTGATGGAATAATAGTATCAGAAGGCGTGCAAGCGGCATGACGGCTGGAAAACGATAGTAAGGTGTGATGGTTAGAAAGTGACAGGCCTTAAATATTATGGGTACGAGTTTGATTAGAATCGACGGGAACCACACGTATGAAGGTATCTTTGTAATCCAGGCCATTAGTGCCTCTTGTTAGGTGTTACTAGAATAGGAAAGACATATTGTTCGCTAAGTATAGAAATTTGGCTGAGAAAGCGACAGAAAACGAGTATGTAACGAGTCTGTAAAAGAGTCTATAAAAGAAGGAACCCAAGTTGCATGCGAGTTAACTTCCTTATTGTTGGCTCTATATTGTGAGACTATTAGTTGCTTTGTATTTTGTTGTCTGTTAGTATTGTTGAGAGCATATGAGTTGAAGAATTTTCAACTAAGTGTGCAAAAGTATAGGGAAGGCCGATTCGATCCAGGTTGTGTCCATATCATTAGTAAAGCTGAGTAGGAAGAGAGCATAGATAATATCATAGAGCATGAGAGGAATAAAGAGTTTGTAAAGATAGAGAATAATATCTAGAACATAGTCTACATCTTAGTGCGCAGATGAAAGGTGCATATATTTCTTATGCTAGATGAAGAGCACCTTTGTGGTTTTTTCCCAATGGGTTTCCACATTATATTCTGTGTATATGTGTGAATGTTGCATGTGTTTGAGTTACCTGTGTAAATGTTGCATTGAATGGATGATTATAGATTTGCTTATGAATGAATAGATGTATTTTAACCGCATTATATCAATTGAATACGATTATGTTGCATAAAGTTTTTTGTTATAATAAGTTGCACACAAGAAGTTGGGTCGTGGTCTAACTGTTCACAGTAAGCATAATTAATCCATCCACAGGCTTCATTGAGCACCTTGGTAAGGGACCGAGGTACCAGAAATCCCCCACCCAACTGCGGAAACGTGGTTCTAGAAGTTACCCATTGACAGAGATATCTCGGGTGAGACTGCATCTGGGTCGCAGGTGCTGTCGACTGATCTCTACTCTGTCGGGATGATATCTTGGGCTTTGTTGCACTTAGCAGAAGGGACTGAACCTGGATCAGGATCCTTGGAGGAGGGAGAAAAGCCAACACCGATCCATATAGTCATATGCTAAAGTAATTCACTCTAGGGGTGGCTCAGCCATGAAGGAGACTTATAGCACTCAGTGACCATGACTAGCAATATATCACATTGTAAAACCACATGAATTGGTACAACACAAGTCCATCTCCATAATTGGAGATCCATTCTCATAGGGTACCTTCTATGAGAATACTTGACTTGGTATTACTCACATGTCCAGTCTTGATATTACTCACAACCCTCAGCTAGATATCACTCACAAGCTTTACAGTACAACATCACCACCTCAATCATATGAGGATACATAGGACTTGATATGACTCGCAAGTCCGAATTGATATTACTCACAAGTCCAGAGAATGACTCTCGATGTTGTATAATCAACACTCCCTCTTAGCAAGGGAGACATTCTTTGCTTTACCAAGAATTTCCTGTCATACCAAGCTTATCTTGAAAGTATCTCAACTTCGTCACTGATAGCAGCTTGTCCATAAATTCACAATTTTCTCGTCAGTAGCTATGTACTGAAATTTTTATTTTACATGAACATGAATTTGATGAAGTAAGAATTCATCTCAATGTGCTCTATCATAACACATAGGGTTTTTTTAGAACGCTTGACTATTAACACCTAATGACTGTAGGCTCAAGCCTTTCACCCTAGTAGGAATCTTCCCTAGCTACACTACTCCTCAACAGGTAGTACTATCTGCAATACACTTTGCTTGGTACTAGCTAAAATAAACCTTGCATTTGTAGTACTAGTTTCTCTTTAGTTTTTGTAGTACTAGTTGCTCTTTAGTTTTGTAGTACTAGTTGCAACATACGTAGCTTATCTCAGGCTAAAACAATAGCTGGATAACACAATAGGTCCACCACGTATTAAATACAATAAAGAACCTATCCTAATTTACATTTAAGGTATTCAAACATATGCATAGTTAATAAGCATAGATACAACAGGTCTTCTCAAAGACCAACCAACTACTTACACATAGTAGCATCATTTGGATCCAATCCAAAATGCAGTTTCTCTAAACTCGAAACAATGGATTTCATATCCATCATATACAACATTATACATCAAATGTGTAAAATCATGCAGGAATAATATATTATATTTTCTTTCAATTTTCAACATTTGTTGACTTTAAGAATCTTCTACCATCTGAAGGATTTCTTAGTGAGATTGTCATTCTCTGTGATGTTCTTCAAGGCCTAATCACTTTCATAGTGATTTCATATCATAGTACCCCACATAGCCAACTGTATGGCTATCTAACCTCTCCAATAGGTTTAATTGTTCTCTGACAATTCAGACGATAACTCTTCTTGAGTATCCAATAGTTTTTCGAGACTTTGACCATGTCTTTGCTCAAGTGGATTTTCTCCACAAGATGTCACATCCCCTAAATTCCCAAGTCATGTACCATGACTAACCAATTTGGGGACTTTTAACTGCTACTGCTAGTGAAGATACATCAATACTCCCTTTTTAACTAGAGGAGTATTTTATACTATACTGAGATTGTTCTGGACATAAGCTTAGTAAATATGCTGCCAATTCTGCTCATCTGTGGATATGTACAGGAGTTGCACAACTCCTTTTTGCACTATGTCTCGGATATAACTAACTAGGAACTTTGTAAAGTTTTACTGCTTTACAATATGCTCTATTTGAGCACTTTAATCTTTCTCGATCACTGTATTAGTCAAAATCCATATATCCATGAAACTTACTTTTATTGACCGTGACATGTATGAATCCGCATACTCTTGTACCAAGTAGGTAACATCACATACTTTGTTGTACTTGTCTATGTACTAACTGCAAAGCATATAAATGATCATGGGACCTGTATAGATATATCTAACATCTATGAGATTCTACAAATCTGAACAAGAATCATATTTATCTTTATGTGTGTGGTCATGGATTTACAATCCATTGTTCTTGAATCCTTTCAAGAACTATACTGGACACTTTCTCAACAGAATAAAATCTTATCGAATAACCGTTACAACTCTAAATTTAAGAATAATCCAAGATTCTTACATATAGATTGCTTCTGAATATGAGTACCACACATGGTTTCTACATAGCAAGAGGTCAATTTAACCAATTTCACTGGTTTTTCTAGGAGCTAGCAAATCTAGCTTCTCCCTCTCAACATCTAGGATGTGAGAATCATGCATTTGAGTCCTCCATCACGGAGACTCAGTATCCTCTATATCTAACACACATATGAATATAATTAAGATAAATACATTACCTTCAAGAGTCTTTCAATTTCTACGAATAAAATTAGGGTTTCTATTTTTCTTCTTCCTAAGAAACATAGGAACCTCCTGATCTGCTCTTTTTCAGGATCAACCATCCGGAAGACTCCATGTCATTCTCTTCTTGTATGTCAGGGCATATGTTTTTCCCTACAAGAAAAAATATCCAAATGATTAATAACATTACATAACCAAGAAATGTAATCACATGCAAACTTTCATCATACTGACAATGGTTCACATACATAGACTAAATCAATGTTTTGACATAACCCCATTCATATCTTGATGTTTTGCAACCCTATATCAATCCTATATTAGTTCAAAAATTCATATTTTATAAAGGAAATATGCAGGCCCGTATTCATATCTCATGAAACAAGCATGAAGCCCTCTATTTGATATTTTATGACCAATCTTGTAGTCCTATGTTCACAACTCATGTAGCAAGCATGTGTCCCTCTATCTCATGTATTGTGAATTTTCAGCTCTATATCAGTCCTATTTAAGTATATATCAGTCCTATATCATATCACATAATATGGACTCATGAGATCGACAATATGATAATAAAAGGCAAACAATAATGTATATGCTCAACACAGTTCCAAAGTCCAGGAATACAGATCTCTATATGGAAATCATGAAACTTATCAAAAAACCTTTAGATCTGATTTATAACATCACATAACAATCAAAATATAAAGTATTTATCTTTTGTGGATTTATGTGGGGTTCCCCTTGATCTCTGCACCCTTGCGGAGAATACCAGAGTACTTATTTATTCACTTGAATGGAAGAGCTTCTTTGTAGTGAAAGGATATCTCCCTTTCTTCATTCTTGCCGCGAGGACAAAATTCTCCTCTTTAGTGTACAAAACCTTACTTTGGACACGCCCCTCTTCTTGACTCAAGGTCTTCTTCTTGAAAATATTGGTGAGTGTATCAAAACACTCCCTTGTGGTCTTCAACGGAATGATCATGGACATGAAATTGTCCTTAACCGAATCAAAAGATGATATGCTTGGCCTTTGCTTAATTCTTCTTGAAGTTGATTCACCCTTCATTAGTGGTAGGATCCTATACCACAATGGTCACGAATGAATCTAGATCATTTTGTTCAAGAATTTTCAACACCCTCTCTTTCCATGTGTTGAAGTTTAATGTCCCTTCAAGTCAGTCTTTCAGTCGAACAAAGATTGATGTCATGGATGCAATATTTTTCTCAACACTTCAAGATTTATGTATGCTTATCTTGCTACACAAAACCAAGCTCTTTCACGCCCTATGCTCTGATACCATCTTGATGTTTGAGAAAAAATGAAGATGCTTCAACTTTAAAACTTTTATCAAACAATTTCAGCACTTATGAATTTCATAAATCAACCACATGTGAATCTTTATATCAGCCACATATGGATCTCATATATAAATCAGCCACATAAATCAATTAACCATAAGAGACAAGATATACCTTGGGAAAACCCTCCAAAAACAGAGGATGAAAAACCCAACAATTCTTTGAGTATGATAGATAGATTTGCAGAGAATGGTTTACAACACATAAGCAATTTTCCCGATAAGAGTTATCACCGCAACGGTAGAGAAGAGAGATCCAATGTAACCCTATAAAAACAATTCTATGCAACTGTATTGGACTCCCAATATGCCTAGCATAATAATAACAAGCCAAAAACCCTAGCATGCAGAAGGTAGTGCATAGGAGGCTCAATAAACATAATGAGAGCACCAAATAGTGCATTTCACAAGGAGGATCTAACTAGAACTCCCTCCTTGAAAACATTAACACACTTCCTTTCCTCAATTAGCTTTAACTGAATGTTCATTGCCTTCAACCGAAAGTGAACTTACTTGAACTGAATGTTAACTGACTTGAACTGAATGTTAAATTACTCGAATTGAATGTTAATTGACTTGAACTGAATGTTAACTTACTTGAACTGAATGATAACTTACTTAAACTGAATGTTAACCGACTTGAACTCAATCTTTAACTGACTAGTAATCACTTAATTAACAATCTAACTCAAGTGTCATTAGTGCTTCACTCTTAGTGCCATCCATGCACAATTTATATTATTAACTTTTGCATGGATCTCTATAGTTAAACGATGCATGCTGATTGATGAACATTAAGCTCTTGTTTACTTAACTGATTACATTCATTAATAGTTCAACTAATGCTTTGATTGAGGCATTGATTGAGGCATTCATATTTTACTGAAGCTTTATAACTTCAGTTCATTCAGACATTTGCATGGGCAATTCGATTCCTCTGTCTCTATGCTTTATATCATTATCATTAAATAATTAATGTTGGTCCATATGTGTATTATTTATCCATCTCATCATATCATACTCAGAAGAATTATTCCATACATATTGATGGTCATATATATTACCTCGGGCCATATAGTCATATGCTAAAGTAATTCACTATAGGGGTACCTAAGCCCTAAAGGAGACTTATAGCACTCAATGACAATGACTAGCAATATCACATAGTATAACCACATGGCTTGATACAACACAAGTCCATCTCCATAATTGGAGATCCATTCTCATAGGATACCTTCTATGAGAATACTTGACTTGATATTACTCACAAGTCTAGTCTTGACATTACTCACAAGAATAAGCTTGATATTACTCATAAGCTTTACAATACAACATCACCACCGTAATAATATGAGGATACATAGGACTTGATATGACTCACAAATCCGGCTTGATATTACTCACAAGTCTGGAGAATGACTCCTGATGCTATAGAATCAACAAAGTAGACAGGGAGAGTTGGTAGTGTCACCCAAATTAGGGTTGTAGTGATAACATGTTGGTTAGATTAAACTTTAAGAACCAAGGTGTGTTGAAAAGACCTATGCTTTCCCAAACATGGTTTGTATTCAATAACACTTGTTCTACTTGAGATTGAAAAATGACCATGGAAAAACTTACAGAACAAAGCTTTATGTGGAATGATTGTGTTTAGTGAGTGGTGATCTAATTGGTAATCATTGCAACTATCAACCACATGTCATTATATATACAAATTATAGCATGCTCTTAGTGGTCCTTGATGATCGCATCAATGTTTGGTAATTCCACTTTCAACTCAAGGATGTCTTTCAACATTTCTATGACAAATGCTCTAAAGTGATGATGTTTTGATCCCAACGACAAAAAGGAGTTATCTTTCACTACCTATTTGAAATAATAGGAGTATGATTAAAGGTTTGTTTTTGCTTTCCACCCTTTATGAAGATGGAGCACCAAGACCAAGGTGTAATTATTGTCCAATGAATTTGTTTAGAAGATTAATGGTTGTTTATTAGGATAAATCCCCTCCTTTGCCTAGATTTTCGTCTTCACAATGTCAATATTCCTCAAACCTTCCATCTCCTAAGTAATGTTTTTTTAAGAGGGTTTTCATAAAGATATGAAAATCGCTTTCTTGTGTAAGAGCCAATGCTGTTTAGTTGACATTTCACCAAATGGTTAACAATCACTCTCTCATGTCATTAATTTATTTTGTCAAATAATTGACAAGCATAGTTCCATCTTCGACTTTATGGAAATAGTTTTCAAATAACAACTAGATCCCTTCTTGGCGTTTGCTCCATGAGCCCAAAATGTCGGCATGGCTTTGAAATACCAACAAGAAAGACAAATCAAGCCAATTTTTTTCGTTGATTCACATATATAAGGGAAACATTCTACATCACACTCTTCGACCATTTGTTTCCACCTTACTACATTGCCAAATTGACTTCACCTATTTTAATCTTCTACGAATTATAGATATGTTTATTGCAAAAACATCTTGCACTACCAATTTAATTATATCCCATTGTTCCTAATTGAAAAAATAATTAAAGAATAGAACAACAAGTACAAAAGTGAGTAGAAACCTTCAATAGAGGCTAGTACGATTCAATTCAACGTTTCGGTCATGTGGGTTTGATTGTTTACATGGTTCATTGGCAACTCATTGAATGGTTGCGTTGGATTCTTGTTCTACATAGTTTTCACTTGAAAATAATGTGTGTAACTTATGAGGCAGTGAGAAAATGTGATTTATTACTTTCCCTCTCCTTAATGTGTTGAAGTCTAGGTGTAGCAGTTATTGTGGCGCACAAGCGCCAAAGGAATTGGACGAGTCGAGAAGCACATAAGCAAGTGTCTTGGAGTCAATCCTCTACTTCTTTCTTTTATTTGTTTGTTTGGGCAATTGACAAAACATTAATCTAAACTCTATGAATATATGAATTTACGTCAAATATATGAGGAGCCACTGAGTAAGGGATCAATAATGAAAGAGAAAATATTTTAACAATTATTGCGCAACTAGACTGGGTGCCTTAGTATTGATGATTAGTCAACCCGTCCTCTTTCAAAACTTCAACACTTTTTGTAGACCGTATCTGCACTTCTTACAAACTATATATACAATTACTATTGTAATAAATTTTAAAAATCTTATAATTTAAACCTAATTAAATAGTTTACATTTTCAAAAACAAAAGATAAAAACAAATTACTATCATAGCATTTTTGAAATTTCAATCATCTACCTTTGTGTGTATGTCAATAGACATCGACATTTCATTTTCATTACGATTTTTTACCATCTCTCATAACCTAAATGTAAGTCAAAGAAAGTCATATTATATGTTAAAATCACAGAAACCTAAATGTAAGTCAAAGAAAGTCATATTTACGCCGTCAGGTGTTTCAACAAGTGGGACTCTAATCCCTGAAATTAATGCGTTTTTTATTTCATCCCTCAATTTTTTTCGTCCGACGATTCAGATAATCTCCATCGTTCATCAGTGTGGGTGCATAGTGGGTCAGGAATGAGAAGAAATCAGGTTAGGTGCACAGTGGAGCGGTGCCATGAACAAACCATGGAGTTTAGGTCGGTAGTGATTCAGAGGGCCACGACACACACACATTGCTTTTACGACCACCAAAAGATATGTTTACGAACCGATCTTGTTAGGATACACTTTGGGAATCTCCAAAGGAATGGCTCCAAATCTCGTATCACGGTTTACAAAGTCTATTGGGCCTCAGGTTGCTTTAGCCTACAATGGATCCTTGAATTCAATTAACAATAAAAGAGCAACGGGAATTATTCATCAAACGGTGGACTTTACTTTATGTCTTAATAGATCAGTTGATATTTGTGGGTCTGGATTATGTGCCATATACGACTCTTCTGTTGAACTTCGTCTTGAATAATGTTGAGGTGTTTCAAGTCCTCGACTCCTTCCTCTTCGTGACCCAATGCAGGTCGCAGAATGCTCAGGCAGATCGTGGAGGTCTAATTCTTGGGTTCCAAACTTGGTGGGATCTTTCAGGTAATTCTATATCCTTCTTCACTTTCCGTTCATGTCTGGATAAAGCACACTTTTCCTGAATTATCCTGCTCAGAATGTGTCTTATCCTTTCCAGTTCCCATTCGACTGTTGTGGCAACACAGGTGCCTTCCATTGAATTCCTTTCCCACACAAAGACCTCTAACTCATTTGTGATGTTAGTGGATCTAGATTGATCCAGGAAATTCCAGCCTCAGCTTAATTTGAACCTGTCAATAATTCACATTCAGTTTCAACTCAATACGACCACTCCAACGATTCTTTGTTCAAGGTAAACAATCTAATTCATTTAAGTATCCTTGGATGTAAGCTCGGTACTCTTTCACACCAAATTTGCAATTAATCACTTTCTTGGTTGTGGTTTTCAAACTTGTGTATGAAATCAAAACGACTTGCTTATTCATGTTTTTCCAAAATTAATAGTACCTATCATTCTTGATTTTTACTCCAAATATATGTACATTTACTATATATTCTATAGTGCGTTGCAAATTGTTCAAAGAAACAATGCAGTTGGGTCCATGTGGGATTTTTTTCTCTCATGTTTTTCTTCTTAATGAAGACGTGGGACATCAAAGGTTTTAACAATGTTATTGTTTTTATTTTTGTCACGGTAGAGGTAGGATATCAAATGTATCTTCAATGTTATTTTACAAGTCTTGTAACAACAGAGATGGGACATCAAATGTGTTTTCGGTATTTTATAAGGCATATATATATTACTAGGGTGTCTCTGTTGCCTTAGGTTGCAAGGGCACCTCGCTTTTCTAACAAAAATGATCTAAAATGACACCAATCAAGAAGCAATGATCTAATAAAAATGGCATCAAGGAAGACTATGTGAATTAAATTATTTTTCTTCGTTATGTAATTTTGGACTGATCTTTGTATGGGTGTTGTAGGCCAGTGTAATGTAAGATAGAGACATAATGCATGTATATATTATTCACTTCTGAACTTGGCTTTCATAATAGTGCCGACGGAAAGAATTTTGCTTAAATTTAGCTTGAGAAGCCTAAATTAGAAAGCTGACAATTTTAAGTATGCAGTCAATTCTATTGCTTCAGTAAGAGCTAATTTCTTGTAAGTGGGAAGACTAAATGCTTCAGTTCAGGTGTAAACATCTAGCTTTTCCTAAATTTAGCGAGCCTAAGCTCAAGTGCTTTAAAAATATAGTACTGCTCTTTCCTGCAGTTGGCAAAACAGTGTTTTCTACTTTCTGAGTACAGTATGCTTTTCAAATATAGGACTGTTCTTTACTAGACTCGGCAAAATTAAGTGTTTTCTACTTTCTCAAAATAGTTTGCTCTCCTAAGAAAGCTAACTAAGAATTCCAATTGAATGTCTTAACATGGGCGCCTGCATTACTTGCAGTTCCCCTCTTCCTTCTTTAAACTCCTCTAGGCTATTATTTATTCTGCAATTTGTCCCTTTGTTAGAGAATTGCTTTGAGCGGACATTCTTCGTATTAATTTATAAGTCGGTCCTCAACAATGGTGATCGTATTGTAAACCGATCATATCTGGATCTTGACACACCACCCGGATCTTCCCCGCCACATATCAACAACGATTGTTGCATTCTTCAAAAATAGTTGTGCAACATCTCTATTAAAAACTGTTAGAAGAGATCTTCTAAGAGACACGGGACAGTTGGTAATCCTATTTTACGTCTTTTACATTTATGCCCAACCTATATGGACACTGGTAACTTGTTACATATTCCAGCCCCTATTTCTCCAAGGATGGATGAAGAATGACACTAAAGAAGAAAACAAATTTTCAATTGCAAGTTGCTTTGTAGCAGAGGTGGGCCTCTGAAGCTCTTTTATGATTTGTTTCTAAACCAAACTCAGTTAAAACAAAGTATTTTATGGTATTTTCTTTGAGTAACTCTTTTTTATTGAATAATTGAGCTAACATGGTCCTATTCATTACTTTGCTATGAAGAGTATGTATCTTATCCCTCTCTATGTTCATACTTCATAGTTATTTTACTTTCATGATATACTCATATTTAGTAGAAAGTATTTTCTTCTATGCATTTAGACTTTTAAGTAAACCACATCATTTGTTCTTTTCTTCTTTGTCAAGTTCAATATTATTTGGTATAGAGCTATATCAAGGGTTTTTAGAAATGTCTTAGTTATACACTTACTTCACAGCTTTTGTCAACAATACATGGGTAGTATGTACCTCAGCTTTCCAAGTGCAAATATTAGGGGATCAAATTTTCAAGGGTGGATAGATAATGGTTGGCATCTGTCAATGAGGAAACTGTTATAACTTTTATTTTGAACAGAACAATATTAAAAAATTATACTTATTCTGCAAGTAAAAAATTTGTATAAACTCTAAGAAAGATAAGGATACAAAAAACCAGATTTTATTAATAAATTGGAATTTGACAATCATTAGTATAAGCAACAATATAGTAGATAGATCCATAAATTTATGCAATGTTACTTGATTGGAACATAAGAACTACAAAAACTAACAATCCATTCTCATTTGGATGAGAGAAGAATACATGCCGATAATGTAATGGCCGATTATGTGAAGAATATAACGTCTTGTTGTATATGTCCACATCTCCTTGCTTAGCTTGCAACACGGCGTTCTTTTATTGCACCCCTAGGTACAATTGCTAGTATATGTTAAAGTCACAGAAAGCATATTCCTAAAAGCCACTTTCCTTTTTTTTCTTTTTCTTTTTTGGTTTGAAGTATTTGGATATTTCTTTATGGATTTTCCCTCAATTTTATGTGTTTGCAATATTTTTGTTTAATATAGTAGTCCTTTGTGCTATCATTAGAATGAAAGAAAACATTGACATGGGAGACTTTAAAATAAGCCCACTTATACTTAAAAGTCAATGTGTGTAATCATATAAAACATAATTATCTATGTTTACCATTGTTTAAACATGCAAATTTATTATGATGTTGACTCCAAGCTAAGCATCTCAATGTTGACAGTGGACAATACTGTATAACATGCTAATAGGACATTTAGATCACATATTTGAAACACTAAACAATTCATGTACAAAGATACTTCTCCACAGTAGTTTGAGACGGTGACAAGATGAGTACGATAAAAAACTAACGTTCTACTTTTTCGACGAATTTTTGATTGAAATTGGCTAAAACTGTTCCTGGAAACCGCTATTTCCGCAATTTCAACAAAATGGATTTGGTTGTCCTAGACTAAATGACCAATTTTAAAACTACCCAAATCACCGAAATTGCGATTTGAGTAGTCTAAATTGCCATTTCAACACGAATTGCTCTATCGGATTCCAACGAGTTGGGGGTGTTTTGGTTAGCGCTTATACTCCTTCGTTACAAGATAATAAGAAAAATTGGGAATTGAGAGATTAGTTGTAATTTTGTAGTTTAGAAAATAGACGATTTCAATTAAATATTGGGTTATTATTATTATTATTATTACTTGAAATTTGATTGGAGTTGTTGGAATTGCAATTTTAAGATATTGAGATTATACAATTTGAGTGTAATAGGTATTTAGGGGCATTGAATACATGTTTGCAATGAAAAATTACGATTTATCCAAGGATTATATTGCTGGATTTTATCAATAATTGTCGAGAAAGTCAAAATCATTGGTTGTTTAGATTGCTTTGTTTTGTTTGTAGTTGGATAATCTCTCATGCATTCACGTGTGTCATGCACAAGATGTCATTGAAGAAGTTGTTAGTGTAATAGATAACGTGTCACATACCCCAATTTTGTAAAATAATGTTAATTGTTTTAATTATATTCCTAAGACATTATGTTAAGTTTAATGCTAAGTAGGAACTGATGACTCAGCAGAGTCAACAGAAATGGAATGTAATTCAGAATATTTTATTATTAATAAATAAATTGTGGAGACAACAGCATGGGAGAGCTGTTAAAAAGAGGTCACTGGTCAAACTGGTGGATGGAACTAGGTGGAGGGAAAAAGACAAGTGGCAGCATCCTCAAACACTTCCTAAGTTGCAGGTGGTAACTTCCCTATAATTGGGGTCATGATCCCCCAAGAAAGTGGGATCATAGCAGGTGGCTCATTAAATGACAACTAACCCAAAAAGACCTAGGCAATCTTTTAAAAGTACTTAATGAAGAGAGCTGAGGCTGCTCAGATATTTTCCAGAGAGAATTCATTCAGGTGAATGATATTCAGGAAATTCATTGAGGAAAGAGGGAAAAACAGTAATGAAGTTATTCTGAGAGGATTGCTGCAGTAACTTGGTTTATTACAGCTTGTTAGCTGGGAGAACTTACTGATAAGTTCTGGATTAATACTGAGTTTGAGGACTGGTATCTGACAATTACTGCACCTAGTTCCAGCCAGGGAGACACGAGCAAGCTCGGGGGTCCTGAGGAGTCGCTGTTTGAGCTCTCTCCAGGAGTTGGTAGGGAGGAACGGCCTCCCATTGCTGTTGTTGTCCAAGGCTGAAGAAGGTTCTGTCACTTGACTGTCTATGTTTTAATAAACTGTAAATGGTAGAATGTTATGATATGAATGTTTTACTGGTTTAGTGAAGTAGATGTTATTAGTTTATCAGTAATAGAATCTATTGATGAAAGATAAATACCCACTGTATTTTTCCACATCTGGGTTTTACTAGACCGTACTCCAGTACAGGGGTAAATTTAAGTAAAAATAGCATGATGAGATTACAGAGTAGTAGTTTGTTTCTTTATCTATCCTTCAGAAAAGATATTTTATTAACAGTTGTATGAGTCTTAGTTAAAAACTATTTCCTGGAACTGTATTTTACTTTCAGTAATTTTATATGGTAAGGAATAAATAGCAGACTTAGACTATATTTATTTCCTGTTCTACCTTATAGTTCCTTTCTTCTAAATTAGAGTAACTTCACTACTGTTTGTCTAATAATAAATTGAAAATAGGAATAATTTTACAATGATCAGATACTACTGTCAAAGCAATATGGTCTAGATTTTATGAATGTCTATATGATGTATTCATTTCATTATTCTCTTTCTTTTATTCTACACTGAGTTCGAACAGTTCCAGAATTGTTACTCTTTTGTTTTGAATGAAGATTAAGATCTATGCTTATAAGATAAACTTTAGATAGAGTTAACCAAACTCTGGATATATAAACAGACATTATAACGAATAAAACAAATTACTTACAAAAGAATAAAGATAATATAACATAAATTACACAAGAATTTAAATAACAAGTGTTATCTCTTAACATGCTTACAAGATAAACCAAAGATAAAAACAGGAAGGCTTAGTAATCTTAGAAAGATAATATGGATATTATATGAGTAATAATAATATACTTTTGTTTTATACATTATAGGCATATTATTACTGTTAATATAAAGTAGGATTCTTATTATTTTAAGTACAGTTCACAAGTAAATTATACTGTCTGAATTATAAGTATGCTAACAGCATTTTATTGTAAAAACAAATACATTGAAACCCTGTATTAATAAAAGGTATAGATTAAATATTAACTTATACAAATTCTTTTATTTAGAAAGTAAAATTTTAACCAAGTACAGAAACCCTAATGATATCTTAATAATAAGAATCAAATGCTTATCTGAACAGTAAATAATTTCCAGAATGGCAGTATGCTCAACCTTGAAGTTAGACTATATCTATTAACTGGAAATCATCTTGTTCACAGAGACCTAGTATAATTTGCAATAAGTTTTGAGGATTCTTATTAACAGGTTATTTTTATTTACAGAGAACTTTTATTTAATTTCCAGGAATGCCTATGAAGAATCTGAACAGAGCTAGCAGTAAATTTAAATAAGCATTCCAGGTAGGGTAATTTAAGTATTATAATAAATAATAATTATTGTATTATTATTTACTGTATAGAAGTATATGAATTCGAATCCACAGATAAGCTCAATGAGCCGAGTATATACAGCTTAATATTTTTTTTAAACTGTACAATAACCAAATATAAATTCAAGAAAAACTGTTTAGACAGCTTATAGTTCCAAGTTCAGGGTAAACCGCTGTCAAAAAAATTAACCATTATGTACTGAGAATGAAGTTTATCTCCTTGGCACCTCACGGCTGCCAGTATCTTTTACATTAAAGTAAAACTTACGGCCTTTACAAACAGTAATACATCTTTTGCATGCTTTACACAGTTTTTAAACAAGACCCAAAACCCACAGTCTCGGCTTCAACCAAGATCCCTTAATAAACAAGGAGCCGAACTCTTTTAACAGTGTTAAGGTTCACCAAATGAATCCAAGTAACAACAAGAGGTATACATCACGAAACCAAACCCTTAACTGCCCTAAGAACCAGCAAGGAGGGAACGCCATGGTTAAACCAGGCTTACCGAGGAAAGCCAACTATCGAAGTCTTGCGCCATCCATGCCATGAGGAGGAGTCCGACCCTGCAGCGAAGGAGCAGTTTAATATTAAAACCTTATTAAATGCAATTTGTTAAGCTATTGTTTAAAATAGAAAGCCAAAGAAAACGTTGTACGTACCTTAGAGTTTGAAAGAGATATGGCCGCCAACGAACAGTAAGACTACCACGAGCAGGAGGAAGGGTAAACCCTTCATTCATCGCAGAGAAGGTGGAGCCCGTAGAAATCTAAAAGAGTACCGGTCATGATGGGGAAACCCTAGGTATTATAACACTACTCAGCGGCCAGCGCCGAACTACTTGACACAGTAAACCTCCACACAATGCGGCAGAGAAACCACAAGGAACTAAACCAGCAAAGGAGTCGATTAGCAGACAGTGCGAGCAGCGAGATGGACCAAGAGGTGTTGCAGAGCGGCCAAAGGCCCGCAAGCAGCGGAGAAATAAAGACTAGGGTTAAGTCAACCAATTTAAATGACAGTGCGTGGCTGGGAAGAGTCCACGTAGCCTGGTTGATAATTACCATGCAGTGGGTATGAACTCTAATGTTCCACGACAAGAATCACCAATGATTTATTTCCACAACCCTAATCATATCGCAGGGAATCCTTAAAGTTCATCATACCATAAACCATCACCTGCGTTATAAAATTTACCATATAAACTTTAGGATAGTGTTTACAAAACATTATAGTATGGTTTTGTTCATCGTTGATCTTATACAAATTAGGTATGGAGATTTATATTTCTTAGTTTATAATAAGATATAAGAGTAAAGAAGTAAGATTAATTACCTTGGACTAGTTTATTTATAAACTTACTCTCCTTCTATTTTATGCATAGCATTAGTTTGCAAATGAAGTAAAGGGAATCATAGTATAAGATTTATAGAATTGTAATAATTCATATGAAATGATCATTCAAACATGATGATGGCTTTACACTTAACCTGGTGAATTTTTCTTTGTTTATAAGATAACAACACTGCTAATATTCATAGAACCATTTTCATGGTGACAAATAGACTTTCTTAAGCCCAAGGGTTATAGAAAATATTACAAGTCACTATCTGACTGATAACTTGAGAAAACTCAACATTCTTGGTTTGATAGTATGGACAAGAACATCGTAATTGGCATTTGAGTATAATCAGTATGAAAATGTCTGTAATCTTACCAACAAACCTTTGACTTTAGAATAGAAATAATATTCTAATCATAAGTATAATAAACCTAGGAATGTTTATAAAAAGGTTTGTTTCCATACAAACTTCGATCATGAAAATAGAAGTAGTATTCCAGAAAAATGCAGATCCTCAAAGTATTAAAGGAAGACTTGTATCATGCAATAAACTTGATAAATGCTTGAAGTAAGAAAAGTATGTGTTGATACTTAAACTACCATATCCTTTACAATTGCAGTTGCAAATCAAAATATATTCCGAATCTAAACTTGGCATGTTGCAATAACTATGGATGAGTAGAATTAGATCTTGATATGGTAACCCAGTTATATCTACTGTGCTAGATAAGAAACATTTATTTACTTTTATACTTGCATTTCAGTAAACACATCAATGGTTCAGTACTCTATAGGGATACTTAATCCTGCTATCATGAAGGAAAAGTAGCTATCATCTTTTCTAGTAAAATTCAACTTTCTATCAGTAAGATCTTAAAAGAGATTATAGTTAAAGATTTACCTTTAGAAGCCTGGTAAATCTGGCTAGCATGCATATACTTTTACTGAATGAATTTGTACAGCAAATCGTTATTTAATACTTTAGAGATTTGTTAGCAGCGACCTGAATCATTACCTGTATATCTGTAAGAGAAGGAAAACTGCTGCATTAGCTCGGAAGCTAGGTAAGCCTAGTCTGTCATGACAATCCCCCTTGTAGTCACAAACAGAAAACAATCAGTAACTGAAAGGAAACTATTCTTTAAGGATAAGTATAATCAAAAGATCATTCAGTTATAATTCTAGTAACATAAAACTAATCAATTCAGTTAATGACTGCATTTAATAAGAATTTATACTATTTTAAAATTTTAAAATTTTTCGGAAAATTTGGGGTTATGACATAACGAGTGATTACAAATACTTAAAGCACGAATCGACTATGATATAAGAAGTTATACATAGAGGAATAATTAAGATGTTGTAACCATCATTCTTTTTTATTGCATACTTTTTTATTTGGGTGAGACACTTGTCTATTATTTTGTCGATTGTCCAATCTCATCAAACATGTGAGAAGAAGCAAGGAGCTAAACAATGAATACAACACCAACTGTTCCATAACATGAGATGAAGGCAATGATAAGATAACTAAATGCATTTAAATAAAATAAAAATATAATTCTTTTAATTTGAAAATTTTGGAAATGAACAAAAATCTATGATATAACTAAACAATCGACAACCAACAAGACAACTCAATGCTATGAACCATGCCTATGACAAGTATAATAAACACCTAATTAGCCAACTCAATGCTATATACCATGCCTCATGACGAGTATAATAAGAATAATTGATTGTTATTTTATTATTATTATTTTTGTTATGTTTCATATACAAATATGTTAAAGTGAGAAGCATGATGAGAACATTGAATGAACAAATATAACCACCTTCAAGGAAGCATTAATTTTGTAAATATTTTTAATTATTATTTTCTGAAATCTTATTATTTAAGATGTTGTAAAATAGTATATTTGATTGTTATTATTACTTTTGCTATTACTAATATATTGCAGAAATAAATCAACTGACGATGATGATGATGGTTAACGTCCACTCAGACCAAACTTTGGTTTATAAGACCCAAAGAAACGAATTATTTAGTTTGTTTTAAAATTGTATTTCTATGCTCAAAGAGCTTGGAGAGAAGCGTTCCGTGCTCACTATAATTTTGACAAGTTAAAAGGCTAGGAAGGTCGGGATTACAACAAAGATTATGAAACTGAGATCTAATGTGGGTGTAAGCAGGACATTCTAAGAGGAAGTGTTTTTCATCCTCAATGTTCATATTCTCACATAGATGGTAGATCCTTTCTACCCATGATGTTTTAGGAACTGCCCAACGACCAATTTCACTATGAAGCTCATGAGAGTTCGTTCTTATCTTGGCTATATTGATTTTTTTCTTTGAACTAGTTAAAACCGAGAGATACTTTTGATCTTCTAGAGTAGGGTTAATGACCTCCTTATAATACCTTAATTTTCTTTTATCCTCTAAATCTTTCTCACACCACATTTTCTCCTTAAACTTAGAAGGGACAAGATTTGTAATGTTATTTATATTTTGCAATACAACATTTTTGTCGATCCCCCAATGGTTTAACCAAGCCCTGGTATCTTTATACCAACCTCGCTTGAGCCTTAGGTGGTTTTGGATGGACTTTAAAGCTAGTTTAGGAGTCTATGGTCTCCCATGTTATTGATTTTGTGCTTGTATAATAGGAGCCTAGTCATAGCTAGGCTCTCGATAGGGGAAAGACCCACTTCTATAAGGAGAATAGGGTAGGGTGTATTGCTTTTAATTTTGAGGTTATACGTTATAAAATGCTTTTGGATTTGCTCAATCTTTCTCTAAAATTCTCTAGAGATGCTGCATCCCCAAACCTCACACCCATACAAGATAACAGGAATGACTAAAGTTTCAAAGAGGAGCTTCTTTTTATCCCACACCACAAGGTTTGCTTCTTTACAATTATTTTCAAGACCAAAATAAGATTTCCACCCTTCATTAATCCTTTTCTTAATGCTATAGTTCCAGTTGAGCTTGTGATGAATATCAATTCCTAGGTATTTGTAAGAAGACACTTCCTCCAAGTTGCTATTGTCATATACAAAATTAGCGTAAGTGTCCTTCTTGGATTTGATAATGATACTTTTTGTTTTGTCAGTGTTAACAGTCATACCCATGGCAGAGCAAAAATCCTTAAGAACTCTTAGTTGCTTATCAAGATCAGACGAACACCTTGCCAAAAGAACAATATCGTCAGCATAGAGAAGAAGGATGATGACTATTCCAGCTAAGATCGTACCAACACAACCTGCTTCCTCTAAACAACCTTCTAGCTTATCTATGTAAATGCCAAAAAGGGTGGGGGAGAGGGGGCAACCTTGTTTAACTCCGACATTACACTTAATATTTTTTGACCACCCCTCATTGGTCTTAAACATTGCAATGACATCCTCGTATAACCTTATTGCAGCGGCTCTCAACTCGAAAGGAACCTTTAGTTCTTTTAATCTATTCCATAGGTTATTTCTAGATACCGTATCAAAAGCCTTTTTAAAATCCACGAAACAACAAAAAAGATTAAATTTATCATTACAACACTACTCCACAATTATCTTAAACACATTGCAATAATTCAATTTTATATTTGTGATAAACATTGACTTTATATACACATTCAACTATTATTTATTAATAGTTATTATTATTCACATATATATGCATACGATCCACTCATAAACGTAATTTTTTTTAAACAAGCAAGTTTAGTCATTAGTCATGCATAAAAATGGAGCAGCCATTACAATACTAAAGAAGAGTGACTTTATGATATCCATATTCACATAGAAATAATGATTCATCGCATAAAAATCATTATATAATAATATATCGATACAAAATAAATTTATAATCAAATAAGCTTTTTCAAATTAATATAAAATAAACAATTTTATTTGTTTTTTTATTATTCATGATATTATTTGAAAATATAAAACTAAAAAAAATCATCAAACACTCATAATCATTTCATACTAAATTATTTTTAAACCGTACAAAACCTTTATAAACTAATTACACTTTAAACTATAATTTAACAATTTTTTAACAGATAATTAAGCTTAAATCTTGCTGTCTTTTTCTCAAACCAAGAGTTGAAATACACACTTCCCTTTGTAGAATTCCGTAAATGCCACAACTAGGTATGTTGTTGTATTGCATTGGGACCCGTCTACTCAAGTTGCACGGCGTGAGGAAGACATTCTAGACTCTCGTGGTCGTTATCCGTGTCTACAGAGTTTCTTTGAAAGCGACGTGGTGGGTCAAGGAATGCTGGAGTGGACATCTCTACCAATTATAGTAAACGGCTAAAGCTGGAGAGCTTTAGACTTTGCAAAGAATTGGCCAACTACTATGCACCCACCCTGGCACATAACCCTTATTATGCTTCATGATCCTATTATTGAGGGAGCTCGGATTGATAGGTCCCCAGACATTCTGTTGATAAATGCATCAATGCCCTAATAAATTCATTAAACCCAAACCCAATTCTGTTATTTGTGTTGATGCAACCAGCGACAGACTGCAATGAGTACTTCTAGATTTATAAAATGTGTCACCGTCGGAGATGGTGCAGTGGGCAAGACCTGTATGCTCATTTCATATACCAGCAACACTTTTCCCACTGTAAGTTTTCTTTCACATTCCCTTCACTTCTTTCTTTTATAGAAACTTTTGGGCTTTTAGACCCACAAACAAATTCATTTTCGTCTCTCTGTTTTTTTGTAATCTGAAGCTCTCTGATGGGATTTTAACTTGGCCATTTTCATAATGAGCACTTAGACTTACCGCTATAACACAACCCCATGGACTATTCCCTTCTCATGTTTCAATTGCACATTTTCACGGCTAAACTTGGTGAAGAATGAGTATATTCATGTTATTTTGTGTAAGGTGGATGGTAGGATTATGTGCCGACTGTTTTCGATAACTTCAGTGCAAATGTGGTGGTGGATGGCACGTCGGTCAACCTTGGTCTGTGGGACACAGCAGGTAATAACTTTAGCCTCTGGTTCTAATATTCCAAACGGTTGGTTTTCAATTTTATCAATTGTTGATCAAGTTAGGGTTGTGAAATTAAAATGTTTAGTTCAGTTGTATTAACGCCTCGACATTGGATTTGTATGGATTCTAGTAATTTTTCACAGTTTGTTAATGAAGGGAATTTAGGGAAATTCCGGGCCATAGATCACAGAATGTTAAATTTGTGGCATAATCACACCTTCCGTACGACCAAATAAATAGGATAGATGGGAAAAGAAAAAGGGTGAACTACACCATTTGAAAAATATATATATTTTTATTAATTTCATCCATATTTTAAAATTCCTCGACAGAAACATTGTATAACAAACCTAAGCCCAAAACCCCAGGGCATAAATGTTTGAAAAAAATAAACTAGTTTTAACTCTAGCTCGAAGTCAATGGAATACCACTGACTAATTTGTTTGGTTGTTTTAATATGTTCAAAAACAGCAAATGGGAGAACTAGGGCCATTTTGCACCAGTAAGCAAAACAGCCGTTTTTTGTTACTATGGTTTTTAGTATAGCTTATCAGATCATTATGACTTGAATTTATCTTAACATGTCCAGACATAAGGCCAGGGATTGAGCACTGTAATAGTGGTATCTTGAATTTGTAAGGCACTTTTGGATATGCAGTTTAACTTCTTCAGAATACTGGATCTTATATTTTAGATTACAAAAGATACATCAAATAAAATGCAAGGTTTTATTATGCCCTCAACCTAACATATGCAGCTTAGTTGAAATGAGATATATTGCTGCTTCATATCCTGTCAAGCTCCCTGCCATGCATAGTTCTCATATAGTTGTTAAAGTACATCCTAATCTACTTCCTTTTTAACATAACTCTATTAGGGGCCACATGACACAGGGCAACATTACAATGTAATTTCAATTTGTTGTCAACATAAATTGAAATGATTAATTTTTTACTTTTTTCTTAATACTTTTACTTTGAGCTGACAAAGCTCAAGGTTCAAATATAACTCTATGATTATTAACTAAGTCGCTTGTTTCATGTTCATATTTGAATTTGGTGATGATAAAATTTGGAAAAAATTGATCAATGCGAAACCTTGATAAAATTTGCTATCAAGTTCAACACAGATAATCATGTAAAGATTTTTATAACTTCATATTTCTTAACAAAAAAAATCTTTTTATTTAACTTTATGTTTGATCCTAAAATATATTAAATTAAGTATCAAGAATAAAAGTATGCATCATATATAGTTAAAATTTATGTCTGTTTGTTTTAACGTTTATTAACGATTTTTTACAAATTTTATAAAAGAATTACAAGCCAATTAATTTCACCATTAAATTTGCCAGTGCTTCAGATTTGGCAAATTTGATTTTTTATATTTGCTGAATGCGATGACTAAGCTTATTAGGCACCCATGTTGTTAATTTTTTCAATGCAGGTCACGAGATACGAAACATCCAAAGTTAACTGCAGATAGAAGAGGAGAGCCTACTTGGGGACTTTATCAAACAAATCCTAAATATAGAGACCAGGCTGTACATAATAAAGTATACAGTCTAAGGTTTGACCTGCCATTTCCTCTGAGAGGATGTTAAATCCATCCAGTCATTATTTGAGCAAAACATAGCTCAATCACAACAAACTTATATTGACTTACCCTTAACCAAATCGCTTGACAGATTGCAACGTGAAGAGGCAAATTTATGGATTTTTATGCAACTGAATTTAGTCTATCATATCTATCAGCGGGAAATGGTCCTCCACTTGGCACAGTTCACTCCATTAAAGAGTTAGTGTGCAGCATCCTTTAGAGCCTTAACTTATGTTACACTTAATACTGATACTTTGTTGGGATTTGAAAATTTGATGTTGCGTTTTGGAGACTGCTTTGTCAATGCAACGTTTATTCAAATTTTAGAGTGTCTGATAATCTGAAATTTTGAATCTATTAGTGTAATTCAACTTTTGGTAGGAAGCGGCTCCTATAAATTATATTATATATAAGACCAAGAAAAACTAGCCCCTGTCACTATTGAATTTGGGTTTTAAACTTTTAAGCACAAAAATAGTTCTGAAAGGTGTAAAATTTTGCTGCAGTTTAAAGTGTATGTGATCATTGACTGCCTGACACTGGATTGTTAAGATAAATTAACTAAACATGTTTTATAATTGCTTTCCTTAATGCACTTCATGACTTGCACTTAATAACTGTAATTCACCTGCCTGGACATATATGTATGTGAAAGATGGCCTTAATTTGTGTATATGTTGCTTGAGCAGGTCAGGAGGACTACAATAGATTGAGACCCTTGAGCTACAGGGGAGCAGATGTTTTTATTTTAGCATTTTCGCTTATCAGTAGGGCTAGCTATGAGAATGTGTCCAAAAAGGTTTGTTTTGATTCCACTATATTTTAGTGCTTGTCTCTAAAAAGTTTGATATATAGCTATATTCTATTTGCAGTGCTTTTCTGAATAACTAATAAAGATGATATGCAATGAGTGTACAGTGGATTCCTGAGCTGAGGCATTATGCTCCTGGAGTTCCAATAATCCTTGTTGGGACAAAATTAGGTTCGTACAACTTTTATCAATCTTATATTATCCCTCTCATTGAGAGGCACATGTTAGCTTTTCAAAAGTGGTACTGAAAAACCATTTATTTTGTTAGAATCAACATTTATAGTTTTGTCGTTGGTATTAGAATGCAAAGGTCCTGGATGTATTTGAATATTTCTCATTATGAATCTGAAATTTTCTTTTTGTGTTGCTTCACTGGGAGAAGACTTGCTATTATGTTATACAGTTATTTCTCTTTCACAATTCTTGTGTATTACAGCCAAACATTCTAAGTACTTGTACTCATAAACATGTTGAAGACCAAAAGTAAGCTTCAGTAGAATAATTGAGCCTATTTGATTATGCATTCTATCCATATTTTCTTACTCTGTCTCTCATATTTCATTGAGTTCACTCCAAGCGTAAATTCCTTGATATGTTATGTGCACTTTTGGCAGAGAATATGTTGTGCCTGTTTGAGTAAAGTATGTTCTTCAATCACCTTGTTTTCTGCAGGGACACGACTTCAAGCATAAAACCTAATTGCATTTCAAATACATTGTGCGAATCTTTGATTGTGGATTGCTCTTTTAGCAGGAAGTGCCCCCTTTATTTTTCAAGGGAATAAATAATTCTGACAGAAGTATACTTGCAATAGAAAGTGCCAAGGTTCACAACATATAAGGTTTAAGAAAAACATCAATAGTTTTACCTTTCCTTTTGTGTCTGGTATCACTCCTGGCTTCCTCTTGATAGTTACAATATTTGTTGGGTAAGGTAAATGGCTTCTAGATATCCCTTGGGGATATACTTAGTAGATATTTATAATTTTATATGTGCTTGCCAGTGCAAACCCTTGTAGCTGCTTTTAACATTAAATATATTATAATTTATACTTAATGTTCATTTTTATTTTCACCAGGTTCCACTTGATAGAATTGAAGTTTGGATTCTTGTAAGAGGGTTTAGCACCTATTGGTGTATGCTTATAGAGACAATTAGCTTTGGACTTTGGAGCATCATTGATCTCACTTCATTCAATGATATAGGCATCACCCCTCATCTTGCTTCATTTGGTGATCTAGGTGTCAAGTTATGGCTCAAACGTCATGGCTAATGATTCCATTCTAGCTTGTATTAATTCACCATATTTCACAGTAGTTTGGGTCTTAGGTCAGCACATCCCTTTAAAGTTTAAGCACATGACAACTAATTGTAAATTTTCCTTTAATATTCAACTAGGGCTAAATAGTGCATGCAAAATATCAACTGATAACCACACATGAATATCTTTTATAGTATGCAGCAGAATATAAAACTGAGAAATAAATCACAACATCACATCACGATATTGACATTATTATTTTGGGTATGGAAACCCCCGGAAAAACCCAAGATGGGAAAACCAGTGCAGCAGTCAGATATAGATTTTATTATGAGAAAATATGGAACTTTTACAATCACTGCAAATTCACCCAAACTCGATGAATGCAGTACCTGGCAGAATCACTGGGCAAATCCCAGCTAAACCTCAACACCCTCCTGTGTGAGTGTACGGCCCAGCTGTACGAAGCTTGATGATCCTGCTGCTCACTCCTCTGTCTTCTCGGCTAAATCCTCTATCTGACTTTCTCTCCTTGTTTGTAACCTGTCTTTGTCGGAATACAAGTGTGTGTGTTCTCTCCACCAATTGATCTCTCTTTTATAACTTTAGGTAAAGCGAAAACCCTAATTTCACTTTCACTTTAACTAGTGGTAAAGCAAAAACCCTAATTTCACTTTCACTTTAACTAGTGGTTCACTAAAGTAAATCTAGATCACTTTAATTTATTTTTCAAAGTAAACTTAGGAAAAGTAAATTAAATACAACTGGTTTCCTATTTTAAGTCTTCTGCATGCAAGAACACATGCATTCTGGAAGACCTTTCTTGTTGCTACTAGTTTAACACTCCCTCTCAATGAGGAAGGGATTCGGTAGCAACCCCAACTTATCCCTGAACTTCACAAAACTTTGTCTGCAAAGTGCCTTGGTGAAAATGTCCGCCACTTGCTCATCTGTTTGTATGTACTCCAACCGAATGGTTCCCCTCTGAACACAATCTCTCAAGAAGTGGCATCTGATGTCTATGTGTTTGTTCCGATCATGGAACACTGGATTTTTAGATAGCCTGATGCCACTCTGATTGTCACAGTGAACTACTGTAGCCTCTAGCTCACACTCGAACAACCCTGCAAGTAACTTCCTTAGCCACATACCCTCACAAGCAGCCATGCTGGCTGCTATGTACTCAGCCTTTGCTGAGCTCCTGCTGAACCAAGAGACAACCCCTGATCCGATGCTGAAACAATAACTTGAAGTACTCTTACGGTCCTCTACACGTCTTGCCCAGTCAGCATCTGTGAAACCTGCTAACTGTACACTCCCCCTGCGCTGATAAACCAATCCATACTCCACTGTACCTCTGATGTAGCGAAGTATGTGGTTCGCAGCCGTCCAATGCACTCTTTGAGGGTCCACCATGAACTGACTCAAAGAGTTGACTGCAAAGCTGATGTCTGGTTGAGTGTTGACCAGATATATAAGCGATCCGATAAGCTGACAATACAAGGTAGGATCGAATTCGTCTGATCCTGATGCATCAATCTTCCTCCAGTTGGAAACTAGAGGTATGGCCATAGGCTTGCAGTCCTCCATCCTGAATCTCTTCAGAATCTCTACTGCATACTTCCCCTGTCTGATGAAGAAGCATCCATCTCTCTGCCAAACCTCCAAGCCCAAAAAGTAATGCATCAGCCCAAGGTCTTTCATCTCAAACTCTACTGCAAGGTTGGACTTACAGTCTCCAATTAGCCTCTCATCTCCTGTCAAAAAGAGATCATCCACATATAAGACCAGTATGAGAGGCATCTCACCTGTCAAGAAGTACAGGTTGTGGTCAGCCTCACTCCGCTGAAATCCCATCTCCCGTAGATAGCTGTCAATCCTCGAGTACCATGCTCGAGGTGCCTGCTTGAGCCCGTAAAGAGCTCGATGCAGTCTGCGTACATGCGTCTCCCTGTTCTCCACATCAAACCCCTCCGGCTGCTCAATATACACCTCCTCCTCTATAACTCCGTTGAGGAAGGCAGTCTTGACGTCCATCTGATGGACACACCAACCCATCTCAGCGACTAGTGAGATAATGGTCCGAATGGAAGAATACTTGGCAACAGGGGTGAAGGTCTCCTCATAATCAATACCCTCTTTCTATGAAAACCCCTTTGCCATGAAGCGCGCCTTGTACTTCTCCACGCTTCCGTCTGCTGCGTGCTTCACCTTGTAGATCCATCTAGATCCCACCATCTTTTTCCCTTGTGGCCTCGGCACAACCTCCCATACTTGGTTTTTCATAATGGAGTCTTACTCCTCAACCATAGCTTCCTGCCACACATCATGTTGTGCAGCCTCCCCGAAGCTGGAAGGTTCAGAGTTAATCAACTTTGTCATCAGTGCCATATAACTAAGCCTTTCTGGTGGTACACTTCGTCTAAAAGATGTCTGTGGAGGATCTACCTGCTTGGAATCCTGCACTATTGATCTAAACCACTTAGGCCTTGGCCGAGTGCCAACTTGCTGCGGCTGCTGGATATCCGTCTCTTGCTGCAGCTCATGCTTCAAGTCAATGACTGAAGGATCTTGTCCACCTGACTCCCTCTGACCATTAGAATATGTGCTCTGTGTCTGTACCTCTACCTGTACATCTGGCTCCTCCAACTTGACTCTCGACTCCTGTGTTGGCTGCTGCTCTGCTGGTAAGTCCAGAGATCTCTGCAAGGCCTTGTCCTCATCGAATTGGACATCCTTGCTCACAATAATCCTCCTGCGAGCAGGAATGTAAACTCTATATGCCTTCGAAATCTCACTGTAACCAACAAGTAACCCCTTCTCTCTAGAAGGGTCTAGCTTCTTCCTATTGTCAGCATGAACATGACAATAACACTCACACTTGGCGTAGTGCCTGTGAAGACCTCCTCTAGTGTCTTCCTCCCCAAGGTTGTGTGGGGACACCTGTTTTGAATGTATGCTGCAGTCCTGTATGCCTCGGCCCAGAGGAATAGTGGTAATCCCTGATCAAATAGCATGGCCTTGGCTGCTCCAATCATAGTCCTATTCTTCCGCTCTGCAACTCCATTTTGCTGTGGGGTATGGGGCACAATGTGCTCCTTCTTGATCCCCTCAGCCGAAAAATACTCCATGAACTCATTGGAAGTGTACTCACCTCCGTTGTCTGTCCTCAACACTCGAATCTTCTTTCCTGTTTGGTTCTCCACAAGAGTCTTGAACTCTCGGAACCTCTCAAAGACCTCTGACTTGGCCTTCANTGTTAAATCTGCCGGATCTGTGGGTGCACCCTTCGTGGAGTCAATGTGCTCCTCTGCATCACTAACGTCTAGGATCCTTGTGATCCTTTTTTTCCATGTAGGAAAGTTCTGAGCACCCTGGAGTCTATCCTCAACTCTCAACTGCACGGCCATAGTGAAGTGTACCTGTCAAACCCTAGATCTGGAAGTNTACGTTGTAACTGTAACCACTGAACGAATGGACATTCATAGGTCCGCAGACATCCGAATGTACCAAGTCCAAGGGCTCCTTAGACTTGTGCTCACTTTGTGGGAAGGGCTTCCTGATGTTCTTCCCCAAAGCACAACCCTTGCAGTGGTTATGCTTTTCCTCTTGTACCTGAGGAACTCCAATGACTGCCTGTCTCAAATGCTTCAGTGCTCCATGGTGTAAGTGTGCCATCCTCCTTTTGCCAATCACCCGATCCAAGCTCCTATCTGACCCCTTGGGCCTAATATACACTCTATGGTCATGGAACTTCACCTGATATCCCTTGTCCTCCAGAGTGGAGATTGATATAAGGTTCTTGGTCAGTCTTGAAACATATAACACATCAACAAAACTGAGGGGTTTGCCAGACTCCCTCTCAAATGAAACAGTGCCAACTCCCTGCGCCTGATACCGTGCATCATCACCCAGCTCAATGTGGATCCCTGTTCCACCCTACTGCAAGTATTTGAAGAATCTCTTCTGTCCAATCATGTGACTAGATGCTCCATTGTCAATGTACCATATGCTGCTCCCTGTGGCGCTTGCCATGTAAGCTATCAAACAGAACTCCTCATTGAAGTTCTTGCTGAACTCATTCACCTTTGTAGATCTAGCCATCTGAGTGTTACTCTTCTTCTTCCTGTCTGGGCACTGGGATGCAAAGTGTCCCTGCTTGTGGAAGATAAAACACTTGACCTTTGACACGTCAAGGTTCTTCTTACCATCCTTATTCCTCTTTGCCTTCCCCTTGCTCTTCCCTGTAAGGGCTAGAGCCTCCTC
>LPNX010397827.1:548354-608447 GCA_001517045.1 Pseudotsuga menziesii
ATTTGTGACCTGTGATTTCATATCTTAGTTATTTTTTTCTAAAGGTGTTTACTTTCCATTCGAGCAGACATCTTGCTATATATTGTTTGCATGTGTTTATACATATATATTGCTTGCAATTGTGTTATACAGGCTAGATGAATAGAAAGGATGGACCCGACCATATATCTATCAGGTTAGACAGATTTCTAGCACACAGTGATATCCTGCTAGAAAACTTGGGAATTACGGTTCCAATCTAGTGCCATAAATAGTCTTTGACCACAATCCAATCATGCTAAGATTTATTGAGGATGGATAATACAACCAGGGTGGGTGACATCAGAGATCAGAAAAACAGATCTTTTAAGTACAGACTTCATTCTACAGACCTGAACCAGTGTTTATGGAGTTTCCAAAAGTTAGAACTTACAGGACATTCACGTCGTGACTATTGGTTGGCTATTATTGAAGAGATTTTGTGTGTGCATCAGTTAATTCGAAAGTTTCATCTTGAAGATGTTGGACAGGCATAAGCACTTTCAAATGCTGTTTTAGGCATTTTACGTCTTTGTGCCATTCGGTACAGTGAAGATCATTTATTCCTATAGGCTATAGCCACTTAATAGTGGAAGAAAAGGAAAAAAAGATTGAATATATATAAGCTCCGGGAGGATTGTATTCAAGTTTTTTAGTACTCTGGGCATTTAAGAGATCAAGGGTTTATTAGTTTGTACTCGAGTTTTTTTATTTGTTTGAAGTTACTCACTATAAAAATCTAAAAACCAACAATTGTTCCTAGATCTGTTACTCTGGAGTTTGTAACTCTGTTTAAACTTTTAAGCTAAAAAATTAAAATTAAAGAGGCTTCAGCACTGACCCACTTCGTGACCGGTCCACTCAGGCTTCACTGCTTTAGCAAATCAGCAAACCCTCACCCACCAGTGACGAGTCGGAGTCCAGGTTTCGAATCTCAATCCTCACACTCGCGAGTCGCAGTGGACTGTGGACTTTGGAGTAGTGTCTCGCAGGGTCGAACGGACTGTAGTTTGTGTGATGGCGACGGGCGTTAGGGACCAGGGTTGCTCCACACCCGAGGAGAAACTTGAAAGGGAGGGCTTGAACTTTGAAGTGGAGTCGCAGTGGACTCGCGGACGCGGTGTGCAGAGTCACGGAGTCGCGGGCTGCGGCCACTGATTTGCAGTTGCATTGGTGTAGACTGTAGAGTTGCGGCCACTTGTGTTGGTGTTGAATGGTGAATGCACCGTCCAGAATAGGGTCGGGGTTGTGGAATAATGAGCGCGGTGTGGACTCTGGAGTGGATGAAAAGGACGGGACAGTGGAACGCGTGAAGGAAATTCGTTGAAATTTGCTTGAAATTCGCATTAAATTCTCTTGAAATTTGTTTGAGTTCATTTAGGGTTCGATTCGATTCGAGTTCGTTGAGGTTCGATTCGATTTGATACGGTTCGCCTTGAGGTTCGGCGTTGGAATTTGCCGAACCTAAACGAATTTCAATTTTTTTTAAAAGATCGGCGAATTTTAACTCCAAGGATAAAATTCGCCGAACCCTGTGACATAGTATGAGGGTAGGAGGTTGGCATTTAATCAAGTGCATCAACCCCTCTATGTACCTCGATGTTGGTGGTGCTGATTGTTTAACTCCTTTGTCATGACCTTAGTAAAAATGTACCCTTCACTTGAGCAAAATTATTGATTAGGCATGTGAAGTTTTTTCTACGTTTTTTAATGCTTAGATTAGGAGGTTTCATCAAAATTGTAGGGTGTCTACTATGCACAAATAGAGTCTAGACTAGTAGTACCATATGATCATATTGTAGACACTAAGCTATAGTTATTGATTAGTACTTATGCTTATTGTTGGACTCTAGGGGCTGTTTAGAGCCTCTTTGTTGATGTATTTTGGTTCAAAGATGAATTGCACTTGGTGCTATTTTGGGTATATTCACCCATACTTGCTATATACATGAGAAATTTTGCATATTTGTGTATAGTGGTTTAGAATCTTGGATTCGTATGGATGCAAATGAATATATATGTTTTTTCACAAAATTTGAATATTTAATGTAGTTTTTGGTCGACCATTTTTTTGGTTTGTTTTTTTTCCAGTTTCGATCTGGTTTAGATTTTTGGGCTTTGTCGGTTCGATGACCATTTCTGTCCTGATAACATTGGTCGAACATATTATTGGAGCTCTTATAAAGTTTTGCTTATGTTGGTGATCAAGATCTTGAACTGGTGTTGCTGTATGCAACAATTTTTTTTTGTTTTTTGATATTTTTGTGCATTTCTTGGCTGAGAGAGGTGTTCCATTGTGTCTGAAGTGCCGTGTTCTATTGGAAACGCTTTTCGTTTCATTGAAAAAGTTTTCCGTTTTGTAAAGATATGGTCATTTTACTAGATCTAGAGGTATATTGTTTATAGTTACACATTTTTAAAATTTATTTTGATTTTCTTTCAAATTTTAGCTTGGTTTTTGTTTTAGTTCCTGTTTGTTACCTTTTCAATCTGCGTATGCTTTTTGCCATGCGCTCCGCGTGAACTCGACAATCGGAAACAGAGTGGAAAGGATTTTCTTTACTGTGTATGCTCTTTGTCGTGTGCTTTGTGCTAACTTGGTAAACCGGAAACAATTAGAAAACTTATATTTTTCGGGAAAGCTAACTAAGGACTAACCCCAATTCCGAGACATTTTAGTTTTAATTTTTTTTGTTTTTGTTTTTGTGAAGTGTCTTGTAGGCCAAAAAGTAAGGTTTTGGGGTAAGCACACACTTCATTGCAAAAGAGTAAAAACACTGCCCTTTCCTCCCTTCCAACTTTTAGATATCTTTTATATTATCTCACTTGGTTGAAACTTGAAAGTTTCTTCATTAGATAAGAGGTCTTGGGTTCAAGTCTTCTTTTCGGTAGGTACCTTTTTTAAAGTGCATGTAACTTATATTTTTTATTTACTTTATTGTAAAAGTGCATCTCACTTGTTTTATGATGATGATGATGATGATTAACGTCTAGCAAGACCAACTTTGGTCTGTTGGACCTTAAGAAGAAATAAATTACTTTTTTTGTTGTAAAATTTTATTTTTATGCTCCAAAAGCTTAGAGAGAAGCGTATCGAGGTCACTATAGTCTTGACAAGTTAGGAGATTAGAGTGGTTATTATTATAATAAATATTGTGAAATTGCAATCGAATGTGGGTGTACACAAGCTAAGAGAAAGTGATGTTCATCCTCAACGTTGTTAGGCTCACATAGACAACAAATCCTTTCCTCCCATTGTGTTTTAGGAATTTGTCTAGGAATTGTCCAATGCCGTCTTTCATAATGCAGCTCATGAGCGTTTGTTCTTATTTTGGCTATATTAGTTTTTTTCTTCAAGCTAATTAAAACAGAGAGATACTTTTGATCTTCTAGAATAGGATTAATGACATTCATATAGTGTCTCAATTTCCTTTTAACCTCTAAAACCTTTTCGCCCCACATTTTCTCTTTAAACTTAGATGTAATAGTATTTTAATTGTTATTGATATTTTGTAGCGTGGCATTCTCGTCAACTCCCCAATGGTTTAACCAAGCCATGGTGTCTTTATGCCTACCTCTTTTGAGCCGTAGGTGGTCCTGACTTGATTTTAAAGCAATTTTATGGAGTCTTTGGTCTCCCATGTCAATTATCTTGTACGTGTACATCACGTACTTAGTCATAGTGATGCTCTTGATGGGGGGAAGACCCACTTCCATTGGGAGTATAGGGTAAGGCGTATTGCTTTCAATTCTGAGATTATAAGTTATACAATGCTTCTCAATTTGCTCAATTTTTCTCCAGGATTCTCTAGAGTTGCTGCAACCCCAAATTTCACAACCATATAGTATAACGGGAGTGACGAGAGTTTTAAAGAGGAATTTCTTTTTATCCCACATCACAAGGTTTACTAACTTACAATTGTTTTCACTTAAAGTTGTAAAGCATTGTATATTTTGCATGCAGAATTTAAAGTAACATTATTGTAAAAGTGAACTCCACTTATTTTATAAAAGCGGGACACATAAAGCAACATTATTATAAAGTGAGTTTAAAAGATTAAGTCAATCTTCTACCTACCACGTGTTTGTTTGGAGTATGCTTCAACCGTTTTTCAAACAAGCATAACTTCCTCATCCATAGTTTGTTTTCAGTGCCGTTTTTTTGAAATTGTTGGGAGTTGAGCTAGCTGTTAGATCCAAAAGACTCACTTGATGGAAATCCGCTACCATCCCAGTTAAGGATCTGCTAAGAGGTTGTTAGACTATGTCACGAAACTCATGGGGAGCGTTGAACATTATGTCAATAATCTCCCCCTCATCGTTACTCGAGTGAGTTTCGAACTTGAGATCCCGCTCTGATTTCATGTTAAAAACAAGCATGGACAAAAAAATGATGGAAAAGGCTAAAGCCCTCAATCAATTGTATTCACTCTCATATTACAAATTTATAGTACAATGGAGAATGCCACCTCATGGAGAGATTTGCTCTAGATCCCAACACCTTGCATGGTGACTAGTTTTGGAAAATTAACTCTGAATGACCTCACTCATTTTTGGTGTGGTGTGGTGTGATGAGGAGGACTTAGACTTTGTCCTTGTATATTTATGTAATAAGTGAATGCTATGCTATATAAATAAAGTGATGTTTCATACTTTATAGAATGGGTCTCACTTAAGTGTTTATTTAATAATTAAAGTGAATTAATTATTAAATGTGAGTGCATCAAATGATGGCCCTAGATTTTGTAAATGTATCTCATCCCTAAATTAGGTGGTTAAGATAGGTGGTTACAATTTTTAAAGTATAAAACAGAGAGAGAGGACAAATTGAACACACTTTAATGAAGAGAGAGGAAGAAGAAGATTGAGGAGAGAGAAGGAATGCCCTAGAGCAGTTACACGATTCCCAAGGCAAGGAGTAACGCATTTTCTAAGGCAACATGAAAGTGACTGCACAACAACAGTTTGAAGTAATCTCTACCAACACGTGTGGGCACAAATCTCGAGGCAGTATTGCCTCATTTATTGCAGACCAACAGGTCGTACAACTGCATGTATTGCAGTCACGATTTTCGTGGTAGGAAAGTACAACAAAAGTACAGTCGTACAACACACGTGTGGAGGTTGTACAACAGTTAATGAACACAAAAAATGAGGTATCTTGCTGCTGTTCCAGTTTGGGTATTTCTGTCAGTGAAGGTTGAAGGAATTAATTCATGTGTAGATGAATTTTTTTTTAGTATTCTTAATAAAATTTTCTTCTTTCTAGGGTTTTTCCCAGTCTTATGACCAGAATATTTGTGTTTTCATGTGTTTGATGGATACTTTAGTATTTGAGAAGATCTTGAAGTGGTGGTTTTTATTTCAAGTTTATGAGTAAAATTTTTAATAAAAAACCCTAGATATTCAAGTGTTTGACAAAATGTGTGGATGAAAGTTTCATATTAATGTCTTTTATTTTCTTCATGGTATCAGAGCTGAACTGAAGTAGGGTTCAAAATTGTGATTCACAGTTAGAAGTTGTGTTGTCTTTCAGTTAAGATCTGTTGTAAGTAATTTTAATGATGAGTATACGGTATGAAGATAGATTGGATGGAATATCCAACTATCTTCCATAGAAAGTAAGGATTACTGCTGTATTAAAAGAATGGAAGATATGGAGTTTTGCTAACACCAAGATGACCAAACCTACAGACTAGGATGCTTTGGATGAGTTTGAAGTCCTTGAAGCCAGCGCCTAGAGAGTGATCCTAGATGGAGTGAAATATCATTTTATTCCACATTTGGCAGAGAAGAAAACTACTAAAGACATGTGGGATACCCTGAACTAGTTATTTGAAGCCAAGAATGAGAACCACAAAATGGCACTGAAGGACAAGCTACACAATGTCAAGATGAACAAAGATGAGGGTGTGGCTTCCTACTTAACTCGAGTGGCGCAAGTTAAAGATGAGTTAGCAGTTGTAGGAGATATTGTCCCTAATTCAAAACAAGTGAGGATAGCCTTGAAGGGTTTCACCAAGAAGTGGGAAGTATTTGTGAAGTGCATTGTTGGTAGAGAAATGCTTCCCAATTGGTCCGGACTGTGGGATGACTTTACTCAAGAGGAGAGTCGAGAAGGGTCTCTGGATAGTTAGGTCAATGAAGAGGTGGAGCAAAACGTGCCACTTGCAACCTGTGTTGCAGGGGTACTTGTCCCTAGGGGCTGGGTTTGCGTCCCTGTCTTGGGTAGTCCCCAAGTCCCGGAAATCGGGTCGGGTACTTCATTGACGTCCCCTGAAGTCCCCGTCGAAGTCCCCAAGTATCGGATACTTCTGGCCCAAAAACATGGAACTTTGCTCATTTTGGGGACTTTGGGGAAACTCTAGTATGTGAAAATTTAAAAAATAAAAAAAATTATAAAAAAAATTACCTTTATGAAGAGGGACGTGGTAGGCATGGGTCCCCCTACTCTCTTAAGACCCCGCGGGCCTATCCACTTCTCCCAACGCAGAGTTGAGTCTTGACTTTTGTTGGATCCTGCGAGAGGAGAGCTTGTTGCGCAAAGGAGATGATACAGGCAGAGGAGAGGCAAGTCAAGCTTAGGTTGTCTTAAACTTAAAAGATTTGTGCTTTTAAGTTAATGACATGACACTATCTAGCTTGGAGGGGATGGTATCTATTCTTAGATTGTTTCTTCTAGAAGATTGCCTTATTCTTTTATGACTCCGGATCTTGTCATTGGATTTTTATTGGCATGGTTTTTTTAATTATTGATCCTTTGTGCAAGTTGTTCCAATGTTGTTGCACAGACTGTATTCTTTGTCCTTCATGAATGATAGAAAACCCTACTTTGTTGATGTTTGTGCAGACATTTCTATGCATGTCCATATTTCTAATTTTGAAAAACCAAAAGCTCCATCAACTATTGTTATGTTTATACTTAAGGTTCATATGTAATTCCCACTTTATATCAATGATTTATGAACTTTGAAGCAATGTGCATGTTAATTGCACTTGTTAATTATTGAAATTGAATACCAGTGAAAATTAAATTGATTTAATTTTTTATTTTAAATATATATATATATATATATATACACAATAACCCTGACGTACCCAAGTACCCTATTTCAAAAAGTGGCGTCCCCGTCCCTGTGCCCAAGTTTCTTGGCAACTTAGCTTGCAACAAAAGTTAAGAAGAAGAAGAAAGACATCAGTTAGGTCAGATGTTTCTAGTGTGGTTAGATGGGAGATTATGCCTCGAAGTGTCTTGAGAAGGAGAAAGAGAAGACATAAAGAGACATGGCAGCGTCTGCAGCAGTAGAAGACTATGCAACAAAGTTTGAACAAGAGTTTTCTCTTGTCTCGATTGATTCCAGTATAGGGAGCTCAATTTTTGAGACTGTTTGGGTTGTTGACAATGGTGCAACTAGACACATTATTGGGATCTATGATATCTTTCAGATCACCACAGAGTTGGGGCCAGGACACTTCATTCAGAGAGATATTGGGAGTCCACAAGTAGCTATACAAGGGGTTAGAACAGTTAGGTTCCAACTAGACCTTTGTGAGATCCTGGAAATACACGGAGTGCTTTTTATACCTGGGATGAGAGTTAGCAAACTCTCAATATCATCCTTTGAGGATGAAGGTTATGGGATGATGGTGAGGTCTGGCCGTGTTTTCTTGTATTAGAGAGATGAGCCAGTTAGTACTACCATTATGTTAGGAGATCACAGGGATAGGCTCTATGTTTTGAGAGGGCACATTGTATGTCCAGGAGTAGGTAGGTGGTTGTCAAAGTCAGAGGATGAGGTGAGAGTTGCATCTGATAGACATGGTTCTGATGAGGAGAGTGACTCTCTCCAAAGCACTGGTAGGAGACTCAGCCAGTCTAGTGATGGTGTAGATGAGCAGGTGGATGATACTCAGGTCGAGTCTCAGGCTTCAGAGTTCTTGTATGGTGTTGAGCACTTATATCCGAGAGTGATTCCAGAGCAGGAGGGAGTTGTTTCAAGAATCAGAGATGGAGATGGTGATGTGGACCTTCCTCGTTAAGAGGGAGTGTTGGAAAATTAACTCTGAAGTTCCTCACTCATATTTTTGGTGTGGTGTGGTGTGATGAGGACTTAGACTTTGTCCTTGTATATTTATGTAATAAGTGAATGTTATATACATAAAGTGATGTTTCATACTTTATAGAATGGGTCTCACTTAAGTGTTTATTTAATAATTAAAGTGAATTAATTATTAAATGTGAGTGCACTAAATGGTGGCCCTAGATTTTGTAAATGTATCTCAACCCTAGATTAGGTGGTTACAATTTTTAAAGTGTAAAACAGAGAGAGAGGACAAATTGAACACACCATTAATGAAGAGAGAGGAAGAAGAAGATTGAGGAGAGAGAAGGAATGCTCTAGAGCAGTAACACAATTCCCAAGGCAAGGAGCAACACATTTCCCAAGGTAGCATGAAAGTGACCGTACAGTAGCACTCTGAAGCAATCAGTACTAGCACATGTGGGCACAAATCCTGAGGCAGTGCTGCCTCATTTATTGCAGATTGACAGGCGATACAACTGCATCTATTGTAGGTACGTGTGGCATGATTTTTGAGGCAAGAAAGTACATAAAAAAGTACAGTTGTACAACACACATGTGGAGGCCGTACAACAATTAATGAGCACGAAAATCAAGGTATTTTGTTGCTGTTCTAGTTTGGGTATTTCTGAGGGTTGAAGGAATTAATTCATGCGTAGATGAAAAAATTTCTAGGTATTCTTAATAAAATTTTCTTATTTCTAGGGTTTTCCCCGGAGTTAGGGTTTTTCCCTGTCTTATGACCAAAACATTTGTGTTTTCTTGTGTTTGATGGATACTTCAGTATTTGAAAAGATTTTGAAGTGGTGGTTTTTATTTGAAGTTTATGAGTAGATTTTTTAATAAAAAGCCCTAGATATTCAAGTGTTGGACAAAATGTGTGAATGAAAGTTTCATATTAATGTTATTTATTTTCTTCAACTAGGCTAGGCAATCTTATCCATATCATTTGGTCATCATTTAGGATAAATGTCTTTATCCTAAATGATGACCAAGTGATATGGATAATATTGCCTAGCCTAGTCACCATGCAAGGTGTTTGTAATGTCCCCCCTCTAAATAAGCATACCAAACACCCGCTAACCTATTTAATTCCCTTAGGTTCGAGCAGGTATTGCATAAGAGGGAATTGACTGAATGGATTTGATACTTAGAGCACTACAGGACATTTCTTCAGCGTCAAATCATCAGTCGAATGGAAGAAGCCTTGTTTCTTTAGGCTTAAAAGTCAACATTAAAATAGAATTGCATACATGCAAAAGTAAAGCGGAAACCCTAAAAGTGACATGCAAACCCTTAAAGTTTATGAGATTCTATATAAGAGGGTATGAGACCAAAGAAGGTTACTTTATGATTATTATTGATTTTGGAGCTCTTGAGTAGCAGCACGGCGTGCGGCCACAGCAGTTGGGGTTGAAGACGACGTCTTCAGCTAACGGGGTTTCGGCAGTGAGATATCTGCCCTAGTCTCATCCAGGGTAAACCATCCAGGTTCACCATCCGCTCTTCAACTTATTCATCCAGTTGCAGTTATCCAGTATCCATCAGAGATTGTTTGCAGGGACATGTGTGCAGCCGTAGGGGGGTTTTTAGCTGGAAAACCCCAAATCATTCGCTGGGCCCTCAGATCTTCGTTTATCTTCAGAATACTGTCACCATTCTCATCATCGGTATCATTCTCCAGTACCCGGTGATTATCAGATCCTATCTTACTCATCCAGAGCAGTTCTCAACAATTTGGGGATCAGGGGGGCGTGAGCAGCGAAACCTCCAGTTCAATTCGCTAGCCTGCTTAGAGATCTCAGAACTTCCGCATGTGTCAGGCATCCTCTTCGGCACGGGAAGACTATCACTCCTGCAAATTCTCAGCTTCAACAGACACCTCCTTCACTGAAAACGTCACCCTTGGCTGATTTTGGGTTCATGCTGCTGGGGTATCACTGGAGGCAGAATGCACTAGTTCATCACCAGATCGGCTCTTGATGCATGCATATTCTCTCAGGAGCATTTTAGCCGGCTTATTAGTGGTAAGTGTTACATTCTATCTTGCAAACCCTAACCTTAAATTCAACTATAATATAGGGCAATTTTGCATGGCAGTTTGCATGCCCGACTATTTCAGTAATTTTGCATAGAATTAGAAAATATCAGTATTTGGGATATTATAGTGGTATCAGAGCATGTTCCTTGCGAGCTGTGGGCTTGAACATGAGAAGTAGATGAATAGAGAAAATGACACTTTTGTAACCTATAGGAAAAGAAGGAGTAGGTACACGGAGGACTTTGAGGATATCCAACTAGAAGATACCAACTCAGACATGGACCCAACAGGTATACACTCTAACAGGGGAAAAAGAACGAGAGAAGATGAGGACAGGATGGAGTTTCGCAACCTAGTATCTACATTGCAAGACTTAGCCAAAGGGCAAAAAGATGTACTTAATGCAATCAATAGATTATCGGCGAAACCAGAACCAGGTAACAACAATACACCTCCCTCATCGGTAGATAGAGGGTCTACAAGCAACAGTGGGAAGGTTGCATACACCAATATACAGAATACACCCCACATATATAACAGACCTTCCAACATGCCTACTATGCCTCACTTCTTGGCAGATGCAGTAGGAGGTCCAGTCATGCAGGTATAGCCTAGCGAACCCTTTGGGGTTTATTTGCAGGAATACAGGGACTTAGGGGATGAGTTTCATGCAGCCATGTCTTTTTCGGATTTTTGCAACATGAAGAGTAGGAACAGGCCCAGGAATTTCAACAAGGGATTCAATCATAACTATGAGTTGCAGAAAACCTTGGGCAGGTTGACCATCCCAAACTTTGATGGGACTCACGGAGGTTCAGTGAGGATATGGGTTCAGAAGTTGGATACCTATTTCCAACTCAATCTCATGACAAAGACAGATACCATTAAATTGGCTACACTCCACTTGGACAGAGAGGCTCATGAGTGGTGGTACCACGGATTAGTGATAGTGGGTCACAACACCATCCACTCTTATAGTGAGTTCACTCAGAAACTCATGGAGCGGTTCGACAGGAAAGATCCAGAGATACATTTCAGAGAATTGGCTCAACTCAAACAGACAGGTAGCGTCGAGGCCTTCATTTCAGAATTCCATAGGATAGTAATCATGGTAACGGATGTGTCAGAGAGCAGGTTGACGATGTTGTTTACTGAGGCCTTAACAGAACCACTACGGGGATGGGTGAAAGCTTACAAACCCCCCACTCCACAGGATGCCATTAGCCGAGCCAGAGATCTCCAAGACTTAGTCCCGAAGAACAAGTTCCCTCTCAAAACCAACTTTCCAGTTAGGGACAAGGACAAGAAACCTTTCCAATAGGATTTTCCAAAGAAAACATGGTTAGACCAGGACATTAGGAAAGACTTGAGGCGTAAGAAATTATGTTTTACTTGTCAGGAACCATGGGTTCCAGGACACAGGTGCGTAGGAAAGGCCAAGGCTCACTACATTGAAGTATATTCGGACAGTGACGAGGAGGACTATGAACATTAGGCGACAGAAGAATTACAGGCAGCAGAAGAAGAGTCACTCCAGGGTGATACACTAGAGGGAATTATTGCTACGTTATTTGGAGTACCTAGATTCCATACTCTCAGGGTCAGAAGAGTAGTACAGGGCCATAGAGTGGGAGTATTGATTGATGGGGGAGCAACCCACAATTTCGTTGATTCCGCTTGGGTAGCCAAGAGGGGTATTCCGACAGAGAAGTTTGAGGGATTTACTGTAGCTGTGGCCGGAAACTCTAGCATGGAGTGCAACTATTGGCTTCCGAAACTGAATGCCACATTAGGCAACTACCAAATGACAAATTCATTTTATGTAGTAGATGTGGCAGATACACATGTAGTATTAGGTGTTCAATGGCTTTATTCAATAGGGAAATATACTACAGACTACTGAGCAATGGAAATGGAATTCCAGGGGCCAGATGGAAAACGGGTAGTTCTGAGGGGCATGAACACTTATCCCCCAAAACCAGTTTCTTCACAGAGAATGGAGAAAGTACTCATACAGGATGACATAGAATGGGTTGCAGAATGTTTTGTCACTTTTAGGAAACCTCCAGAGAACAACACACAACACTCGAATGATATTCAGGCTTTATTACAAAAAAACGAAAAGGTATTTCGGGACCTTCCAGCAGGTAGACCGCCAAATAGGGGCTTTGAGCACCTCATTGAACTAGAGGAGGGGATACAGGCAGTCATCACCACCCCTTATCGACATCCCAAAAGATATAAGGACGAGATTGAGAAGACGATCAAGGAATTACTGGAGCTTGGATACATTTGGCCCAGCTTTAGCCCCTTTGCATCATCAGTGGTCTTAGTCAAGAAAAAGGATGGCACACTATGCATGTGCATCGATTACAGAGCACTCAACAAAAAGACCATAAAAAACAGGTATCCCATCCCTGGGATTGATGAACTCATGGACGAGCTGCGGGGCGCCAAATACTTTTCAATGATTGATCTTCACTCGGGGTACCATCAGATCCGAGTAAGGGATCAAGACATTTCTAAAACAACTTTCCGTTGTCACTATGGTCACTATGAATTTCTGGTCATGCCTTTTGGACTTACCAATGCTCCAGCCACTTTTTAGTCATGCATGAACCATACTTTCAGAGCTCAGTTACGTAAGTTTTTGCCAGTATTCTTTTGATGACATCTTAATTTACAACAAAACATGGGAGGAACATCTGAATCATCTGGACGAAGTACTGAGCATTCTAGAAGAACACTCGTTTTACGTGAAGATGTCCAAATGTGAATTTGGCATGAAGGAAATGCTGTATCTAGGGCACATAATCAGTGCAGAAGGGGTACACGTTGATATGGAGAAAATCCAAGCTATCAGGGATTGGCCCACGCCAAAAACAGCCACAGAATTGAGAGGCTTCTTAGGCCTTTGCACATATTACTGGAGGTATGTTAAGGGGTTCTCCCAATTCGTCGCACCCCTCACAGATCTCACAAAGAAGGGACCCTTCACCTAGACAGAATTAGCACAAAAAACTTTTGAGGAGATGAAAGTCATCATGAGTTCTTGCCTGGTTTTAGCATTACCAGACTTCTCACAGCCATTTGTAGTAGAATGTGATGCCTCAGGGAAGGGCTAGGAGCACTATTGATGCAAAACCATCACCCCATTGCATTTGAGAGCAGGAAACTGAAGAACTATGAGCGCCACTACTCCATATATGACAAGGAGATGCTAGCTATCTTACATGCTCTCACTAAATTCAGACAGTACTTGGTGGGCAGCAAGTTCAAAATCAAGACAGATCATAACAGCTTCAAGTACTTCTTGGAGCAGAAGGAGCTGAATGAGTGCCAACAGAAATGGGTCAGCAAAGTGCAAGGCTATGATTTCGAGATAGAGTATGTGAAGGGTAAGAACAATATAGTAGCTGATGCATTATCTAGACGACCTGCTTCATTATCTCTCATGAGTATATCTACAGATTGGAGGGCTCTTCTCTTAGTAGAATAGTCCAAAAATAAATTTGCTTGCGAATTATTGGATGGGCAGGTTCAGGATGACAGGTACAGAATTATCGATCACATCATCTATTACAAGAGTAGGATATACCTCGTCTCAGAATCAGTTTAAGAAAGAAAATCATACAGGCATCACATGACTCTCCACTATCATGACATCAGGGTTTCTTGAAGACCTACAGGCAGATCCGAGAATGGTTCTCATGGAAGGGTCTCAAGGGGGAGGTTATGCAGCACGTGCGGGAATGTAACATTTGTCAGCAAAACAAGGTCGAGCACATCCATCCAGCGGGTGTAACACCCCAGTTTTGACCCCGTTGCATTAGATGTATATGATGTATATATTGTAAATGATCATGGTGTGGAGCTCAAGGCCAAGGCCCCACCATTGATTGGTTATGCTATGTTTCGGATTTAAATTGTCACCGATGGTGTATCGAGGCATGCGGCATAGATATTAAGTTTTGTCATCATGTACATATGCGTCTTTAATTAAAATGAACCCGACCAGCTACGATCGCGGCAACTAAATTGAGAAGGGGCATGATTTTCACAAGGATAAGGGTGGGGGAAATTGCCAAACCTTGAGCCATGAAGGAAAAACCCATGTGTCACCTTCCTTTGTTTTATCCAACCACTACCATTAAGAATTGCTGCTGGTGGTTGAGGCAGTTATTGTATTTGGGAGTGGGGTGGCAGGATTGTCATTCCTTGCCCATGCGCACACTCCACCAGCAATGAACCTCATGATGGGAGAAGAATGACTACGCCCTTCATTCATTCTCTCCACTGCGCGTTATCTCCATGGTCTGTTTGTTCCTCACGATTGACTGTGCATCCACGCGCATAAGCGGAGCTATTCATCCTCACGCAGGGACCATTGTTTGTTCGCTGTTCTCACGCACAGGATTTTCTTGGTTTTGGGCTCACACAGCGAGCTGGGAGCTGTGCTCTCTCATCCACGATTTGCTGTGAAAGGCCATTCACGTTTTCAGCTGTATGCTCTCCTCACAGACTGGTATGGTCGTGTAATTCTTCCCATCATTTCAATGTTGAGATTTGGACCGTTGCTCTTCCCGTGAAGTTACGGTTGTCGCTGTTCTCCTCGAGATTTGTTGTGTTGCTGTGGTCTCCCTTCCACTGTGATTGTTGTGGTCTTCTTTATATTTTGGGGACGAGAGTCTGTTCATTTCACGCACAGTGTATGCTGATACGTTTTGGGACTATTGATTTCCCCCATGTTGTAAATTGTGTGCACTGATATGTTCAGTGGCCTGTTGTAATACGCTTGGGAGTGGTTTTGGCCATGATAGGGCCAAGAACGACCTAGGAATCGTTTTTCCCCTGTTAAGCTGTAACAACTGATGGATTGCCTGCGTGCAATGGTTGGTCTTCGGACTGTGTAGGGAGCAGGGATGGGGGCTTGGTTTGCTTGATAAACCTGGTGGCTAGAAACCACACAGACGGAGCTAGAGGGCTGGCTTTCTTCTCCACAACCCCTGAATAGCATTGGAAGGGAATGCAGGGCCTGAGGGACTGTGTAGCAGAGAAGGGACTGATTCCTTATGTTGGGTGTGTGTGGGTGTCTTAGAAGTCAGGCTAGTTCTGGTGTAGGTGTTCCTAGCTCTGCAATGAGCTCACCAGCTTAGCATTTAGCCTTTCCCAACTCCTTGATGGTCTGATAAACCCAACTGTGTTGGCTTGGCTGTGTTTTGTGTATCCTTGGCTATGTGTAAGCCTGCTTGTTCCCTTATTCCTTGGAGAATCATGCCCAGCTCGGGGGTGGCAGCGCTGCTGAGAGATTAAGGAACACGCTGGCCTATGGTTGGGTGGAACGTTGCAGCGACGTAGCTGGTTGCGGATTAAGTTTCATAAGATAAGTAATCTTGCCTATTTTACTTCTGCAACCATATTTTTCCGTTAATGAATGTGATGAACATGTTGAATGAATGCTTGTATGAATGTATGTGGTTTCCGCTGTGCATGATAAACAATTGCATGTGTGTATGATAAATGATCATGTATGCATGTCTAGTTCAAAGCATTTTATTTCAGCATTTCAGCAATTTTATGAATTCACATGTTCATGGGGCTGGTTGCCCGGATGGCTAACGCCATGGTCGCGTCCTCTTCGCCGGTCGGAGGGTTGGGGACGTGACAGCGTGGTATCAGAGCTCATGTTGCAGCATGGGCCTGAATGGACCACGAAGATACAGGGACAGAAGCAGGATTTCTTTCTGCCCAACAGAAATTAGGGAATGACAAAAAAAATAAATTCGTGTGTGTTTTGAACTGTCGGATCATCGTAAGAGTTAGTGGGAAAGACTTCCGATGTAGCGGAAGAGCTAGGCGGAAGCATGCCCGACGGGGCACAGTTGGAAAGAAATCGTGGAAAATTTTCTAAGTGATTTGACGTCCATCGGCAGAAAATAGCTGATCGAGCGCCCGCTGTTGCGGACGGCTAAACGACTATGCGTCCGACAAGAAAAGCCTTCAACTGCCGACGCCGTAAAGAAGGAAAGTTAAAAAAAAAAAAAAAGTTCCAAGTAATGAAAACGTCGGCTATCGGAAGAAGATAGTGTTATGTGCGCCCATCGTTGCAGAAGCCAAAAGCACTAGCCTGCCGACGAGAAAGACTGCCAATGCCGATCAGGTTGCGTCGCTGATCGGAAGAAGATCGAAGATCATGTTCCGTCGTTGCGGCTGTTGATGGAACTATTCCGCCGACGAAAAGAAGAAGTTGAGCTGATCAAGCAGTGAAGAGGAAGACCAAAGGGAAAATTTCGGAAATTTTTCTAAGTCCTGGAGTCGTTAGCCATCGGCGATGGTTAGTGGATTGAACATCCGCCGTTGCGGCTGTCTGATGGACTATCCTTCCGAAGGATAGTGGATCCGATCGCCGATGAAAAGGGAATCTGAAAATAAGAACGTCGGATGAAGTTAGTGGATAGAGTTTCCGACAGCCGATGAACAGCGGAAGAAGCTAGTTGTTTCGACCGCCGATACAGTGGAAGAAGCTAGTTGTTTCGACCGTCGATGAACAGCGGAGAAGTTAGATGTTTCGACTGCCGAAACGTCGGATCAATAGTGGAAATGAGAGCCGATTCTGCATAAGGAAAATTTGAGTTTTCCGTGGGATTTCCCCATCAGATTTTGACTGTTTTTCAGTGGGATTTTCAACTGTTTTTCAGTGGATTTTCAGAGCTGAAAATGAGAAAGAGGCAACGATCTTATGCGCTAGATTGCGCGAAAACATAGATTTACAAAAAAATTTGTATTATGATTTTTCCAAGAGAAGGTAAGCAATGCTGGTTTATATCAATGTTATGCATCTAACAGTTGTGTTACTAACACGTTTGCAGAGTCATAGTCACCTTCAAGGGCAGTATTCCAGGTAGTGCATTTTGATAAATAAGTGGTGGTTCAGTTATGAGAACCCATGACGGATATGATGCTCGGGATTCTTATGAGCATGCGCGAGATGCCATGGGAGAAAATGTCCATAATAGAAATGATGACATTGAGTCTAATGGAAGGAGATTCCAAGAGACACCGTCAGATGTTGCAGCCACCATGAGAAGCCTGATCAAAGCCCAGGAAGAGCAGCATCAGTTGAATGCTGCTATGTTGCAGAGTTTGACAAACTTACATAGAAAGATAGACTCTGGACGAGGTACAGCAAGACCAGAAGGCAGTAAGAGCAGTACTAGGAAAAGGAGAAGGACTTCTAGTGGATCATCTGATTCTGAAGAATCCAGCGGGGATTCTAGTTCTTCTTCTCATAGAAGAAAAAGAAAGAGGCACCATAGGGATCGCTCTTGGGATGAATTTAAGAAAGCTAAACCTCCTACGTTTGATGGTGAGGTAAAGACTGGACAAGAGGCTGAAGCTTGGCTTCTTGGAATAAAGAAGTACTTTCAAGTGCATGATTATTCAGGAAACATGAAGGCAAGAGTTGCCATATTCAATCTGAATGGAAGAGTATCCATTTGGTGGGAACACTTCAAGCAAGTAAAGAGGATCAGTGAAAGGAGACTCAAGTGGAAGCAGTTCAAGAAGTATTTCAAGCAGAAATACCTCTCTGACAGGTATTATGATGACAAGATTAAGGAGTTCCATGAGCTGAGATTGGGACAGCGAACCATGGAAGAGTATGCAAATAAGTTTCTGGAGCTGTTGAGGTATGTCCGATACATCAGAGATGAAAAAGTGAAGGTCCAACGTTTTCTGAGTGGATTACCTCAGTCTTACAAAGATAGAATTGAGTTTTATGAACCTAGAACTCTTGAAGAAGCAATAAGGAAGGCTAAGTATTGCTATGAGCAAAGCAAAGGTAACCCTGATTACCATAAGGCATGGAAGGGCAAGAAGGATGAGAAGTTTGACCAAAGAAAGAAGGGTTTCAAACCTTTTAGCTTCAGGAATCAGCAGAAGCAGCCATCCCAAGCTGCGAGTAAGCCAGTTGGAGTGACAGGAGAAAAGCCTAAAGATCCACAACAGGATAGAGGGCCACTTCAATGTTGGAAATGTGGAGGACCCCACATGCGCAAGAATTGTCCACTCGAGAATGAGAGTGCAAGGTCAACTTATAACATTCAAGAAGCAGAAACAGTGGGCCAAGTAGCAAGGGCAATCCCTAGGATTTATGCAGCACTGGAGGACCGCCAGGCAGATCACCAGTCAACTGTGGTTGAAGTAGCAGGTAAGATTGTTGAGCAATCTGTTTCTATTTTGATTGACCCTGGTTCTACGCACAGTTACATTACTCCTAGAGTAGTGGAGATTTGTGCTTTTAAGAAAATAAAGCATAGGAAGTCTTGGTTAGTTTAGCTAGCCACTGAAACTGAGAGAAAGGTCAGTGAAGTGGTAGAGAAATGTCCATTGGTCATAAACGGATTGGTCACTTGTGTAGATCTGAATGTTCTACCGCTTGGTTCCTATGATGTTCTCATTGGAATGGATTGGCTAGAAGCTCACAGGGTGAAGCTTGATTGTTACAATAAGACTTTCGAATGCATGAATGAAGAAGGGAACCTAGTAGTTGTGAAAGGCATTCCAAAGGTGATTTCAGTACGGCAGGTTTCAGCAATGCAGTTAAAGAAGTTCTGTAGGAAGGGTTGCCAGTTGTATGCAGCTCATATTTTGGAGGAAATGGGAGATAAAACTGCTAAATTGGAAGACTATCAGGTGTTACAGGAATTCAGGGATGTATTTCCTGATGAGATTCCAGGGCTTCCTCCAAAGAGGGACATTGTCTTCACTATTGAACTTGTGCCAGGAGCAGCACCAGTGTCCAAGGCACCCTACAGGATGAGTACACCGGAGATGCTAGAATTGAAGATGCAACTGCAAGAGTTGTTGGAAAAGAAGTATATCCGGTCGAGTGTGTCCCCTTGGGGAGCACTAGTTCTATTTGTAAAGAAGAAACATGGTACACTCAGATTATGTATTGATTACAGACAGTTGAACAAGGTTACTGTGAAGAATAAATATCCTTTGCCTAGGATTGATGACCTCTTTGATCAAATGAGAGGAGCAAAGGTATTTCCAAGATTGACTTGAGGTCTGGTTACCATCAGGTGAGAATCAAGGATGAAGACATTCATAAGACAGCCTTCAGGACAAGGTATGGGCATTACGAGTTTGCAGTGGTACCATTTGGTCTCACAAATGCACCAGCTACATTTATGTGCCTTATGAATAGCGTCTTCAGCAGGTGTTTGGACAAATTTGTTCTTGTTTTCCTTGATGACATTCTTGTTTATTCTAAGAATGAGGAAGAGCATGAAGAGCATTTGAGATTGACATTGGAATTGTTTAGGGAGCATCAGTTATATGCGAAATTGAGCAAGTGTGACTTCTATAGAGATAGAATTTAGTATTTGGGTCACATTATCTCAGAGGAGGGTATATCTGTGGACCCTGAAAAGATTGAAGCCATTATGAATTGGCCTACTCCAAGAAATGTGACAGATGTAAGATCTTTTATGGGACTTGCAGGATACTACAGGAGATTCATTGAGGGATTCTCCAAAGTTGCACATGCCATCACTTCTTTGCAAAAGAAGGGGATGAAGTTCGAATGGACATCGAGGTGTGAAGAAAGTTTCTAGCGGTTGAAGGATCTTCTCACTAGTGCACCAGTATTGAAGGTTGCCGATCCAGAGAAAGATTTTGTGGTGTGTACCAATGCATGCGGACAAGGGCTTGGAGGAGTCCTTATGCAGGACAACCATGTGATATGTTATGAGTCAAGAAAGCTGAAGGAACATGAGAAGAACTATGCCACTTATGATCTAGAGCTTGCAGCCATAGTACATGCTCTCAAGATGTGGAGGCATTACTTGATGGGTAGGAGATTTGAGCTCAGAACAGACCATTGTGGACTGAAATATTTGTTTGATCAGCCTACTCTGAATGCTAGGCAAGTAAGATGGCTGGAATTTTTATGTGAGTTTGATTTTGAAATCAAGCACATAAAGGGAAAGGAAAATAGGGTAGCTGATGCACTCAGTAGGAAGATGCAGGAAATGCATGTGGCATCTCTTAGTATTTGCCAATCAGATTTGAGGCAGCAGATTGTTAGTCATGCTGCTGAAGATGAATTGTATGAGCAGGTAAAAGACAAATTGCAGCAGCAAGGTCTTGAGAAGAGGTATGATGGATATAAATTGGAAGAAGATGGACTTCTCACTTATAAAGGTAGAATTTATATTCCAGATGTAGCAGCTTTGAGGAGAGTTGTTATGGATGAAATCCATCAAGCTCCGTATTCTGGTCACCCAGGATATCAGAAGACGATTGCTACAGCTAGAAAGCAGTACTTTTGGCCAGGAATGAAAAGGGATATGGCTGAGTACATTTTCAGGTGTATGAAATGTCAGCAGGTAAAGGTTGAGCATCAACATCCGGCAGGTTTGTTGCAACCTTTGCCAGTTCCAAAATGGAAATGGGAAGTTATTTCCATGGATTTTATTACAGGATTGCCGATGACTTGGAGACAACATGATTCCATCATGGTTGTGGTGGACAAGTTGAGAAAGGCAGCACATTTTATACCCGTGAAGTCTACTCATAAGACTAATGACATTGCAAAGATCTTCATGAAGGAGATATTCAAATTGCATGGATTGCCGAAGGCTATAGTCTCTGATAGAGATGTCAAGTTCACTTCCAACTTTTGGAAAGGGTTGTTTGCAGATTTGGGTACAAAGCTAAACTTCAGCACTGCATACCATCCTCAGACAGAAAGAGTTAATCAGTTGCTTGAAGATATGCTTCGCATGTATGTGATGGACAAACCGACCAAGTGGGAAGATTACTTGCACTTGGTAGAGTTTGCTTATAACAATGGACAGCAGGCATCCTTGGGGATGAGTCCGTATGAAGCTTTGTATGGAAGAAGGTGTAGGACACCAGTGACTTGGGACAATCCAGTGAACAGGATTGTGCTTGGACAAGAATTGCTCAAGGAAATGGAGCAAGAGGTTGTAAAGATCAGGCAGAAGCTGAAAGCAGCACAGGACAGACAGAAAAGCTATGCGGATAAGCATAGGGTGAACAGGGAGTTCAGTGTTGGGGATCATGTTTATCTCAGAGTGAGGGCAAGGAAGAGTTCCTTGAAGCTTAGAAGTTGTGCCAAGTTGTCACCTAGATACTGTGGGCCGTTTGAAGTGCTTGAAAGAATAGGGCCAGTTGCATATAGACTTGCATTGCCTGCTAGCACTAGGGCTCATAATGTTTTTCATATTTCTTTGCTTAAGAGATATGTACATGATCCTAACCATGTGATAAATTGGGATGTGATTCAGGTGGAACCCGAGGGAGAGTTCCGAATCGAGCCAATGCGCATCCTCGACAGGAAGGTCACAATGCTCTGGAACCGGGCCATAGGTCAGGTAAAGGTGCAATGGGAGCACTACGGACCTGAAGAGGCTACATGGGAGCTGGAGGATGCCATGCGATTGGCACATCCATTTTTGTTCAATTTGGCGGAACATTGAGGCAATACCAGTGTAGCATTTTGTTCAAAATTTTGTAAAGCACTAAGGACAGTGCTATTGAAGGGGGAGGGGAATGTAACACCCCGGTTTTGACCCCGTTGCATTAGATGTATATGATGTATATATTGTAAATGATTATGGTGTGGAGCTTAAGGCCAAGGCCCCACCATTGATTGGTTATGCTATGTTTCGGATTTAAATTGTCACCGATGGTGTATCGGGGCATGCGGCATAGATATTAAGTTTTGTCATCATGTACATATGCATCTTTAATTAAAATGAACCCGACCAGCTACGATCGCGGCAACTAAATTGAGAAGGGGCATGATTTTCACAAGGATAAGGGTGGGGGAAATTGCCAAACCTTGAGCCATGAAGGAAAAACCCATGTGTCACCTTCCTTTGTTTTATCCAACCACTACCATTAAGAATTGCTACTGGTGGTTGAGGCATTTATTGTTTTTGGGAGTGGGGTGGCAGGACTGTCATTCCTTGCCCATGCGCACACTCCACTAGCAATGAACCTCACGATGGGAGAAGAATGACTACGCCCTTCATTCATTCTCTCCACTGCGCGTTATCTCCATGGTCTGTTTGTTCCTCACGATTGACTGTGCATCCACGCACATAAGCGGAGCTATTCATCCTCACGCAGGGACCATTGTCTGTTCGTTGTTCTCACGCACAGGATTTTCCTGGTTTTGGGCTCACACAGTGAGCTGGGAGCTGTGTTCTCTCATCCACGATTCGCTGTGAAGGGCCATTCACGTTTTCAGTTGTATGCTCTCCTCACAGACTGGTATGGTCGTGTAATTCTTCCCATCATTTCAATGTTGAGATTTGGACCGTTGCTCTTCCCGTGAAGTTACGGTTGTCACTGTTCTCCTCGAGATTTGTTGTGTTGCTGTGGTCTCCCTTCCACTGTGATTGTTGTGGTCTTCTTTATATTTTGGGGACGGGAGTTTGTTCATTTCACGCACAGTGTATGCTGATACGTTTTGGGGCTGTTGATTTCCCCCATGTTGTAAATTGTGTGCACTGATACGTTCAGTGGCCTGTTGTAATTCGCTTGGGAGTCGTTTTGGCCACGATAGGGCCAAGAACGACCCAGGAATCGTTTTTCCCCTGTTAAGCTGTAACAGCTGATGGATTGCCTGCGTGTAATGGTTGGTCTTCGGACTGTGTAGGGAGCAGGGATGGGGGCTTGGTTTGCTTGATAAACCTGGTGGCTGAAAACCACACAGACGGAGCTAGAGGGCTGGCTTTCTTCTCCACAACCCCTGAATAGCACTGGAAGGGAATGCAGGGCCTGAGGGACTGTGTAGTAGAGAAGGGACTGATTCCTTATGTTGGGTGTGTGTGGGTGTCTTAGAAGTCAGGCTAGTTCTGGTGTAGGTGTTCCTAGCTCTGCAATGAGCTCACCAGCTTAGCATTTAGCCTTTCCCAACTCCTTGATGGCCTGATAAACCCAACTGTGTTGGCTTGGCTGTGTTTTGTGTATCCTTGGCTATGTGTAAGCCTGCTTGTTCCCTTATTCCTTGGAGAATCATGCCCAGCTCGGGGGTGGCAGCGCTGCTGAGAGATTAAGGAGCACGCTGGCCTATGGTTGGGTGGAACGTTGCAGCGACGTAGCTGGTTGTGGATTGAGTTTTTCATAAGATAAGTAATCTTGCCTATTTTACTTCTGCAACCATATTTTTCCGTTAATGAATGTGATGAACATGTTGAATGAATGCTTGTATGAATGTATGTGGTTTCCGCTGTGCATGATAAACAATTGCATGTGTGTATGATAAATGATCATGTATGCATGTCTAGTTCAAAGCATTTTATTTCAGCATTTTAGCAATTTTATGAATTCACATGTTCATGGGGCTGGTTGCCTGGATGGCTAACGCCATGGTCGCGTCATCTTCGTCGGTCGGAGGGTTGGGGACGTGACAGCAGGGTTACTTCAGCCACTACCAATTCTGGAAAATAAGTGGGAAAGTATCTCCATGGACTTCATTACAGGGTTGCCAAAGGTCCGAGGGCGAGATTGCTTATATGTCGTGGTTGATCGACTAACCAAATTCGCCCATTTCTTTGCTATATATCCAATTACTCCGCGGGCCAGGTAGCCGAGTTATTTTTCAGAGAAATTTTCAGACTACATGGGTTACCCAAAACCATAGTCAGTGATCGGGACAGTAAATTCACCAGTGCCTTCTGGCAGGAGTTATTCAGATTGGTAGGGACAGAACTCGCTACCAGTACGAGCTATCACCCGCAAAGCGACAGACAGACTGAGATTGTCAACAAGTGGGTTTAAGGGTATCTGCGCAATTATATAGCAGGCCAACAGAAGACATGGATTAAGTGGCTACACTTAGGGGAATATTATTACAATACCACCTACCACATGTCCATTAAGATGACACCTTTTAAAGCACTGTATGGCTATGAGGCATTGAGTTTCGCAGATCGAGCCTTTGGATATAGCAAAGCACCCAAGGCCAAAGATTGGATACAGGACAATCAGGATATTCTCAAAATCTTGAAAGAGAACTTATTATAGGCAGCACAGAATCAACAAAAACTATATGCAGACAGACACAAGGTTGAGAGGAGCTTCTAGGTAGGAGATCTAGTATATTTGTGGCTACAACCATACAGACAATCTTCCCTCAAACAGAAAGGAGCGGAGAAACTAAAACCTCGCTTCTATGGTCCTTACAAGGTAATTCGAAAGGTTGGAGAGGTGGCTTATGAGCTAGAACTGCCAGAAGAAAGCAAGATTCACAATGTATTCCATGTGTCCAGTCTCAAGAAAACATTAGGACAACACATTGCTCCATCCACGGAATTACCTCCTCGAGATGATGAAGGGCTATTGGTACTAATTCCAGAGCAAAATCTATAGGTACGAGAAATGAAGCTCCGAAACAGGGTGATTCGAGAGTATTTGGTGAAATGGAAGGAATTACCTATGGAGGACGCCACATGGGAAGGAGAGCAAGTATTGCAACATCCTAGTTTGCAGTTGCTTGAGGACAAGCAATTTCAAGTGGGGAGGACTGTAATGCCCACCCTCTAAATAAGCATACCAAACACCCGCTAACCTATTTAATTCCCTTAGGTTCGAGTGGGTACTGCATAAGAGGGAATTGGCTGAATGGATTTGATACTTAGAGCACTACAGGACATTCCTTCAACGTCAAATCATTAGTCGGATGGAAGAAGCCTTGTTTCTTTTGGCTTAAAAGTCAACATTAAAATAGAATTGCATGCATGCAAAAGTAAAGCGGAAACCCTAAAAGTGACATGCAAACCCTAAAAGTTTATGAGATTCTATTTAAGAGGGTAATGAGACCAAAGAAGGTTACTTTATGATTATAATTGATTTTGTAGCTCTTGAGTAGCAGCACAACGTGTGGCCACAACAGTTGGGATTGAAGACAACGTCTTCAGCTAACAGGGTTTCGGCAGTGAGATATCTGCCCTAGTCTCATCCAGGGTAAACCATACAGGTTCACCATCCGCTCTTCAACTTTATCTATTCAGTATTCATCAGAGATTGTTTGCAGGGACATGTGTGCAACCATAGGGGGTTTTTAGCTGGAAAACCCCAAATCATTCGCTGTGTCCTCAGATCTCCGTTTATCTTCAGAATACTGGCACCATTCTCATCATCGGTATCATTCTCCAGTACCCGGTGATTATCAGATCCTATCTTGCTCATCCAGAGCAGTTCTCAGCAATTTGGGGATCAAAGGGGCGTGAGCAGCTAAACCCCAGTTCAATTCGCTAGCTTGCTTAGAGATCTCAGAACTTCCGCATGTGTCAGGCATCCTCTCCGGCACGGGAAGACTACCATTCCTGCAAATTCTCAGCTTCAACAGATACCTCCTTCACTGAAAACGTCACCCTTAACGGATTTTGGGTTCATGTTGTTGGGGTATCACCGGAGGCAGAAAGCACTAGTTCATCACCAGATCGGCTCTTGATGCATGCATATTCTCTCAGGAGCATTTCAGTCGGCTTATCAGTGGTAAGTGTTACATTCTATCCTGCAAACCCTAACCCTAAATTCAGCTATAATATAGGGCAATTTTGCATGGCAGTTTGCATGCCGACTATTTCAGTAATTTTGCATAGAATTAGAAAATATCAGTATTTGGGATATTACAATGTTGGTATCTAAAGCAAATCTATCCATGAGGTGGCATTCTCCATTGTAGTATAAATTTGTAATATTAGAGTAAATACAATTGATTGAGGCTTTAGCCTTTTTTGTCATATTTTTACCCATCTTTGTTTTTAACATGGTATCATAGCGGGATCTTGGGTTCGAAACTCACTCGAGTAACGCTGAGGGGGAGATTGTTGACATAATGTTCAATGCTCCCCCTCTCATTCACAAGTTTATGTATTTGTATCAACTACGCAATAACACCAATGTTTTGAAATGCTGGATCTTTTAGAAGCCTTCATTTATGCTTAAATGAAAAATCTGGTTGAAAAACTGTCAAAACTGGATGCCGAATGGTTCATCTGAAATGAACTGGAAGAGACTTGAAATTTTAGAGTGAACAACTACCATGTCTGAACATTCCCTATCTGCTTGACAATGCCCTGATTTGCCAAGTGATTTAGCTAGAAGAGGTTGGGCTCTCCTGCTAATTGGTTAACATGTAGTATCACCATTCTACAATTAGTGAATAAATATAATCATTGAAGTGCTCTCTAAATATTTCAACATTATTATGTGTTGATCAACATCCCAATGCATCTTGTATTTGAGTTTGCCATCTACAGCCTATCGTTGTCCATTTGGTAATTTGGAGTCTGCCATCTACAGACTATTGTTTCCCATTTGGCAATTTGTAGTTTGTTGTCAACAAATTATTGTTGCTGAAACTTGAAGACTGACTACCATCATCAATATTCCCCATCGTTGTCAACTAAAAGGTGAGGCATCCTTGCATTTAGTGGTTTTGGTTGACCACTAACCATTTTCAATTCATAATGTACCCCTCCCTTAAGTTGAAGAGAGTACCATTTTTATTTCAACTCAAAGTGCGCATGTGAAAACAACCACCGGGCATGTGAAAACAATCACCTGTTGTCTCATCCGTGAGGGCCATGCTTGAAAGCTACATCATAAGGGGACCACTTTGGAGTTATATTCTCTTGCCATATACAAGGTGAGAGGAATGAAAAGCTATCTACAACAAGATGTGTCTTTACTTGTGTTTGAATTTGATGGTAAGACTGATGCAACTTCTTGGCTGTTGAAGGCCATTGCCAAGGATTGATCCACCCATAGTGAATCTTTAATCTTCCAGGCTTGATCCACCCATAGTGAATCTTTAATCTTGTAGGCTTGTTTCTCTTTAAACATTTTTCCAATGCATCTTTTTTCTTGCCACAAGGTTGACAAGGATGGAGATCATAACATTGATTTTCCATGTGACCACTGCGATTACAATGTTGGCACTTTGCATTATCATGCTTGACTAGAACAGGTGAAGTTAAAACTTCTCGAAGCAATCCAACACTTTGGAAGTGGATTGGTTTTGAATAATTTGGGATATGCAAGTTGTTGTTGTCGTCTTATCCCAAACCATGTCGATTTTTGTTGACTTGTATTTCTTCCCATGATTGGCTTGGAAAGAGATTGTTGAGCTTGTTCATGCTTAACTTGGACAACTTCTTCTTCATTTGCATTTGGAGTTGTCTTGCGGGGTTGCTCTTGAGTGCACTGTTGATTTGAATGACCATCATCATCATCATCATCATTATCATAGAGGATTGTTCTGAACAAAAACTAGTTCAAAATGCTTTAGTGAATCTTGAGTTTTTTGATCCCTCATTTCATCATTAATTTGGGATTGTTCTTGAAGAAATGTCACATTAGCTTGCATCACTTGCAAACAAGTGGGCACTAATTGAAGAGTGGCTTTGTTGAGTATGACCGTGTTGTCTTCAACAATGATTATTAGAGTTTTCAACAACTCTTAGAATTCCAGACTTTTAAAACACTAAATGAGGCCTCCTTGTGCAGGTAAGTCCTGATTACAATTCAACTCAACAAAAGAAGGGCTTCTTGCAACTTTGCCCTTTTGCCAATTGAACTCCACGATTTTGACTCGGAGATTGAAGGGTGTCGAGTTCAATCGAGAATGCACCATAAGTACAATTCAACTTGACTTGATTTCAAAAAGACAAGTAATCTTACGAAAGGATTATTTGTAACTTACATTTATTATTGATTCAAAAATTGAATTTGATTTTCAAATTTAATTGTTTTGTTGATGTTTTGTATCCTTGGATATTAGGTTGATGTGTCTGTTGCTTCCTCGAATTGAATGAGAATTGCTCCTTCGATTGTTAACTTGACATGTCCATTAATTGCATGGATTGTGTACCTTGATTCCCTTTAATTTGTTGATGAATGTTGATGTGATCAAGAACTTGAATAATGTATGGTATTTGTTTGCCAATTTAAATGTGTCAAAGACTAGACACAAATTACCACAAAGAGACCATGAAAGTATTCACCATCAAACAAGTGTAAAATGTCTTTAGACCCCCTTATTTCGATTTCAGGTAAGGTCTGACTCCTGAGGCACAATCACCACCACAAATTCAACTTTTATTAAAAGCTTTGGTACAATTACTTTGATCACTGAAGAGTTCACACTTTGTCTTCACACATGCTTTCAAAATCTTCAATCTCCTTTTACAAATTATTGTAGCCAAATTTATAAATACTCTTATAACTTCCAAAGCTTAATGATTATAAAAGTTGCTTTAAAAAAGATTTTTTTTTCACCTTTATTAAAAAATTCCCATTTCAAAATTACATCACCCCTATCATTATCATGGCATTAAAAAATACTTTATAAACGTCTTTTTCTCCTTTTTAAGGAATATTACTTTTTTTCTTCCAAAAGTAACATTAGCTTAAATAATTTGGATATGCCTTCTTTGTTTTACGATGCCATTTTATACTTAGTTGTTATATGCCCTTGAAAGAAAATATGTCTCCACTTGCACACGTTCCAACCTTCGTTGGCAACTTTTTGTTTTGTTTTATAATATTAAAATAAAGTGTTTGTCACTAAAAAATAGTGAGATTCCTCCTCATTTGGTTTTCAAGGCTGCCGTTTATTTCTACATGTCAAATCGTGGCTCCCTTATTTTTGGATCGGAGCACACATTTGATCACAAAAAGACAACCAAAGAAAAATATCGTATCTACTTAATCATTATTGTTCTAGCAGTGACGTGGGCATTGTTGTGCGGGTTGTAGAAATGGAGGAGATAAATCGTTGTTGAATCAAAGCGGGTTTAGCATTTACCAACACGATTTTGCAAACCTGTTCTAATACTGGTGGTTAGATTGCTTGGAAGAGGTACTCCTAGCTGTACGTGTGGCATGTTGTTGAGAGAAATCATTGTCACAACAAATGAGATAAGAGCTCGTTGCACCAGATCCGAGGCAGATCATTTTCTCTTGGAACTCGTGCTCTTCAGGATGATTGAAATTGATTAAATTGTTTGCAGATTTCTTATGTTACACTAAGTATCAGATCATGTTCGGGGTTAGAGATCGTTGCACAATAGATCTCATGAAAGCAGATTGCGGTCTCTAGGCAATATGGATTGCTATAGATCTCAGAGTATGAAGAGTAGATCATGGCTCTGATCTTGTTGTGCTAGTGGATGAAGTAGCTAAAGATCTTTGCGTGGATGGAACTTGAATGCATATGTTCTCTCGGCCTTGATCAATTTCTCAGGGTTGCAGATCGCTTAACTCGGATCGTTGTCAACAGATCCATTGTGAAGTCACAGGAAATTGCAATTGGAGCATGGAAATGATCTTGGTTATGCACTGAAACGATCAGTGGGACAAAAACATGGTAGTGAGCCTCTGGCAGATCGACATATCAAATTGCATGGGTTCTACATCGTGGGTTCTTGATTGATTGACGACTCAACACTATAGCAATTTCGTGGGCAATGATTCAGTCTAGCAACGCTGATATCAGAAACAACAACTGAAGGCAATAAAAACGACAACAATAATCTCCTTTTTAAATTCTAAAAGGCTGCAGTCAAACGTCAAAATCGTTATAGAATTTTAGAAAAGACTAAAACATGGTCCAGATCTAATAGATGCCAAGAATTCTAACAAACCTGCACTCATTCTTCTTTCCTCAGAAAAGGCGATCCTTTGACAGATCTAAAGTGTAGCGATTGGTTGGATTCACTTAGTCATTTATCCACTCGCTATACTCATTGGATGCATTGCTGTAGGTTGGATTGTTCATGCGGATTAATGATATGCTGGTGTATATGTTCCTCATTTTAGCACCATTGGTTACATCTTTCATGGGGAGCATATGATAGCTTGACTAATTGCTGTTTGGATTTGATCTCCTCCGCTCTACAGTTTGATACATTCTATACATTAGCCCATTTTCCGTATATGTTTTCATGACATCCTTATATCCTTATCAATCGATCTTCTCATGGAATACTAACATGGAGAAATCAAAACTACAAGGCCCTTAAGAACTAAAGGGGCTTTGATACTGTTAATGTAATTGTAACTTCGAAAGATATTCGCTTGTATATTTCATATTGTATTTTATTGTACCCCGACGGAGATGTTTATTCCTCCGATCGAGAGAGTCATTATTGTACTAAAGTCATGTAAAGTCATTGATGTTAAGCCTCCATTGTATGTCGGGGCATTAAACCCCAGAGTTAAGTTGTATTAGGGTTATTAGACTCTCCTAGAGAAGTCGGCCCTGTTGAGGAAAAAAGTCAAGTCAGGATAAAGTATAAATAGAGAGTGTGACTCTCTATTTGAACACACACACTCAGTCATCAAGTGCGCATGAGAGAGAGAGGACAAGCTCGCACAAGGGAGAGAAGAGAAGTTGTCGAAGATCATCTTTATAGTTTTTGGGTTTTACTATTGCTATTGGTGCTCATTCTATCTCTGAGGAAGTTGCGGGGTTTTCTCCTTTATGGTTTCCCCGAGGAAAAATCTGTCTCTTGTCTCTTGTGATTATTGATGTGCATGTTATTCTCTCAGATAAGATCCTAGATCATATTGAATAAACTGTAAAAATCTAACATGGTATCATAGCCAAACTGAGAAGGCGGCCTAGTGCAGTTGCAGAAGCTAGGGCTTCTTAATTTTTGTGTCTCTCTCCACAGATAATCAAGGAAAGGAGGCTAGGCTAAATCTCCTTAGAAGGGTGCATCTTCCGGTTGAAGCAGAATCTGATTTCGGGCATTTTCAGTTTTTTGGCCTGTCACTTATGCGGGAAATTAGGGCTTTTCGTAGAAGTGGAATTTTGGAGTGGACCCAGCATAGGATTGTTCTCCTCCTCAAAATTAGAATTTAGAGACCAAGATCGAAATTTTTGGTTGGGTAAAACTCTGGAAAAGTCAAACCCTAATTTGACCCTGGACCAAAAAACCAGCACTGCAGAAGACCAGCTCTAGATCCAGTCCGGGCATCTCAAAGTGGTAAGATCTAAATCTTCTGTATTTCCATTAGAGGTTCTCATTAAAGATGTCTCACCACACCAAGCTTGAGGATAAGCTTGAAGGAGTAGATATCTTTCGAGCATGGAAGTATAGGATTTCACTTGTCCTTGAAGAAAATGAATTGGACACCTACATAAGTGGAGAGGTTCTAGTTCCACAGGGAGATGAGGCTAAAGCCTTACACAAGAAGAACTTAGTAAAGGCCAAGAGGATTATTGCTGATTCTATCAAGGACCACCTTATACCACATGTGTCTTCCTTAAAGACACCTAAAGAGATGTTTGATTCCTTGACCAAGCTATTTGAAGGAAAGAATATAAATCGGAAGATGACCTTGTGAAATCAGTTGAAGAATGTGAAGATCCAGAATGCAGAGACCATACAGTCATACTTGACAAGGGTCTCTCAAATCAATGAACAACTTGAAGCTGCGGGGGAAGACATAGAGAATGGAGAAGTTGTGATGACCACCTTGAATGGTCTCCCTAGGTCATGGGACTCCTTTATTCAAGGAATTTGTGCTAGAAGGAAGTTAATCACTTTCAGTAGGCTGTGGGAGGAATGCTCGCAAGAAGAAGCTCGACTAGTAGCTCGAGAAGAAAAGATGGGAAATGAAGACCAAGCTCTCACAACACACACCAAGAATAATAAGAAGGAACACTCTCATCACAAGAAGGAAAAACATCACCACCAGAATCAGAGAGATAACTTAAGAAGAACCAAAAGAGATTTATCTAATGTCAGATGCTATACTTGTGATGAGAAGGGACTTTATTCCAGAGATTGTCCCAAGAACAAAAAGAAGAAACAACAAAAGACATCATGCTCACACAACAGAGGATGATGAACCTCCCAGGAAGAGAACTAGAGCAGAGAGTGAAGATTCTTCAAGCGAGGAAGAATATGTTTTGATTTTAGCTCTAACAGGTACTGTTTCACATGGCAGCAATGGTTGGCTTATAGATAGTAGGGCTTCCAAGCATATGACAGGATTTAAAGAATCCTTTGTGAATCTATCTGAACATGAGTCACCCCACAAGGTGAAACTTGGGGATGACTACCAATATCCTATAAAAGGAAGTGGTGAAGCCTCTTACAAGCTGATCTCTGGAAAATCTTTGAAGATGAAGGATGTTCTATATGTACTAGGACTCAAGAAGAATTTTCTCTCTATATCTACATTGGATGCAAAAGGTATGAGGGTTGCATTTGTTGATGGCCAAGTTCTTATGTAGCCAAAAGGAAAGATCATAGATGATGCAGTAGTGATTGGAGAGCAAGAGGGAGGCTTATACAAACTGAAGGGCCAACCTGAACAAGCCTTGGTCCATGACTCCATGGAACTAAGTGAATTATGGCATAGAAGGCTTGCACATGTGCACTACAGAGCACTATTTCTTGCAAGCAAAGCAGTCAACGGTCTTCCTGAAATCTAGACAAAGCATGAAGGCATCTGCAAAGGATGTGCGAAGGGAAAGAACATAAAGAAGACATTTCCAAGTAGCGAGAGCAAAACAAAAAGAATCTTGGAAGTGATCCACTCTGATGTATGCGGTCCAATGTCATCTAGTTCATTGAGTGAGTATGTATATTATGTTTCTTTCATTGATGATTTTTCTAGGAAGACTTGGATATATTTCTTGAAGAGCAAAGATGAAGTATTCAACAAATTTAAGGAATTCGAAGCACTGATGGAGAATCACACGGAAAAGAAAATCAAGACCTTTCGATTAGACAATGGCGGAGAATTCACATTAGAAGAATTCAAGGAATTATGTAGAGATCCATGGATTAAGAGGGAGTTGACCACTCCATACAATCCACAACAAAATGGAGTTGCAGAAAGGGAGAATAGAATGATTATGGAAGTAGCAAGAGCAATGCTTCATGATCAAGATCTTCCTATGCAAATATGGGTAGAAGCTGCAAGAACAGTCGAATATGTACAAAATTGTACTCCACATAGAATACTGGACAACAAGATAGCAGAAGAAGCTTTCTTTGGTGAGAAACCAGAAGTCAGCCACCTCAAAATATTTGGCTGCCCAGTGTATATACACATTCTGAAGGAGAAAAGAACGAAGTTAGACCCTTTAGGAAAGAAGGGCATATTTGTGGGATATAGTGAAAACTCGAAGGCTCATAGAATATACTTTCCAGGATACAAGAAGATCGATATCAACAGGGACATGACATTTGACGAAGACTCGACATACAACAATTTCAGAAAACTACCTATTGAAGACATTGAAGAAACGTAAGTACCTAGGATCCGAGATACAACAATGAATGAATCAACTCCAGAAGAAGATCGAGAAATGGAAGAATCTCAGGAGCTTGTAGATCCACCTCGTGAGAAGAATTCTCATAAGAGGAAATCAGCTTGGGTACGAGAGACAATTCTATATGCAGAGAGATATGGCACTTCATAAGGAATGCACAGAGAAAGCAAGAGACCTAGGCCATACTCCAGTATGTTGCCCTGCTGTGCCACATCATTAACAAGGAATCTTCCAGTTATGAGGAAGCAACAGAAAAGAAAGAATGGAAGGATGCCATGATTGAGGAATACCGGTCGATCATGAAGAATGATGTCTGGGATGTGGTCTCGAGACTGGAAGGGAAGTTTGTTGTGACTTCCAAGTAGATCTACAAGATCAAGCACGCTGTAGATGGCAACATAGAGAAATGTAAAGCGAGATTTGTGGCACGTGGCTTCTCCCAGAAGGAAGGAATAGATTACGAGGAGACTTTTGCACCTGTAGCCAGATACACTTCCATCAGAATAGTACTTGCCCTGGCTGCAGTAATGAAATGGAAGATACACCAAATGGATGTCAAGACAACATTCTTGAATGGTGTAGCAGAAGAGCAAGTGTATGTGGAGCAGCCACTCAGATTTGAGACACATGATAGGCAGACTCATGCGTGCAAATTGAAGAAAGCTTTGTACGGATTGATGCAGGCGCCCAGGACATGGTATGACAGGATGGACAACTTCCTGACTAGTTTGGGCTTTACCAAGAGTAAAGCAGACTCCAACTTTACTACAAGGTTGATGAAGGGAACCCAGTGATACTCCTACTGTATGTAGATGACTTGTTTCTGATAGGTGATGATGGATTGATTACAGATACAAGGAGGAAGCTTGCTGCGGAGTTCGAGATGAAGGACTTGGGCATGATGCATTATTTTCTAGGTATGGAGAGTACAGATGGTGTCTTCCTTGGTCAGGGGAAGTATACAGTAGAGATACTGAAGAGATTTGGGATGATAGACTGCAAGGCAATAGCCACACCCATGGCATTGAACTTGAAGCTACTTTGTGATGCTTCATCAGAGTCGGTTGATGCCACGATGTATCGTCAGATGATTGGGTCATTGATGTATGTGACCAACACGAGACCAGACATATGCTTTGCTGTGAACACTTTAAGCTAGTTCCTGACGGATCCAGACAAGTTCACTTGGTTGCTGCGAAGCATATATTGAGGTACCTGAAGGGTACAGTTGATTATGGGCTCAGATATGAAGTGAATCAAAAGGCTAACTTGCAAGGTTATGTTGATTCGGACTAGGTTGGCAGTACCGTAGATAGGAAGAGCACCTTGGGGTGCTGCTTCAGTATGGGATCAGGTGTGATCTCTTGGTTTAGCAGTAAGCAATCTTGTGTGGCACTGAGTACAACCGAAGCAGAATATGTCGTAGCTTGTTCAGCTAGTTGTGAGGCAGTATGGCTTAGGAAGCTACTGTTTGATTTGTTTGATCTCCAGTTAGAGGCGACTTGTATCTTCTGTGACAACCCGAGTTGTGTGAAGCTGTTCGAGAACCCAATGTTCCATGACAAGTCGAAGCATATTGAGATCAAGTACCACTATATCAGGGATATGGTGCAGAAAGGAGCAGTGAAGCTCCAGTATGTTGCGACGAACGAGCAGATATCCGATGTGTTGACCAAGCCATTAGCCAGAGTGAAGTTTGAAAACTTTAGAGAGAAGCTTGGTGTACTTCAGATCGAGGTTCCTCCCAAGGGGAGGTGATGGGTCTGGAAGACGTAGATGCACGAGAGCGATTCTCACATGGTGGTAGGTGTGTCCTCCCATGTTGTAGATGTAAGGGTTGTGGTCGAGATGTGTACATCTGGGGTGTGCTTCGAGTGATGATGAGATGATCTGAAGATGATAAGGTGATAGTAGGTCTTAAGGTTTTGTAGAGGCATATAATCAGTCCTGGGATGCTCCTTTAGGTTTTGCAGAGGCATATAATCAGTCTTGGGAGATCCTTTAGGTTTTGTAGAGGCATATAATCAGTTTTGGGATGCTCCTTCAGGTTTTGCAAAGGCATATAATCAATCCTGGGAGATCCTTCAGGTTTTGTAGAGGCATATAATCAGTCATGGGATGCTCCTTCAGGTTTTGTAGGGGCATATAATCAGTCCTAGGAGATCCTTAGGTTTTTCAATGCAGTAAGTCCTAAGCTATACCTACTTGATGATTTGAAGACCTACTTGGAGGCTAGGCCTACATCCAGCATGAAAAAGGGCTGGCTCTGTAGAACTTCCCATGACGAGTAGATTCAATAGATAGTACCATTTGATCGAGATGATGAGAACAACAACAACAGTGACGCTGATGATCCGACATTGAAAACTTGTATTGGTGTCTGTGTCAAGAGAATACCTTCCTAGTTAAGAGGGAGTGTTAATGTAATTGTAACTTCGGAAGATATTCACTTGTATATTTCATATTGTATTTTATTGTACCCCGATGGAGATGTTTATTCCTCCGATCGGGAGAGTCATTATTGTACCAAAGTCATGTAAAGTCATTGAGGTTAACCCTCCATTGTATGTCGAGGCATTAGACCCCAGAGTTAAGTTGTATTAGGGTTATTAGACTCTCCTAGAAAAGTCGACCCTGTTGAGGAAAAAGTCAAATCATGATAAAGTATAAATAGAGAGTGTGACTTTCTATTTGAACACACACACTCACTCATGAAGTGCGCATGAGAGAGAGAGAGGACAAGCTTGCACAAGGGAGAGAAGAGAAGCTGTTGAAGATCATCTTTATATTTTTTGGGTTTTACTTTTGCTATTGGTGCTCATTCTATATCCGAGGAAGTTGCGGGGTTTTCTCCTTTATGGTTTCCTCGAGGAAAAATGTTTGTGTCTCTTGTCTCTTGTGATTATTGCTGTGCATGTTATTCTCTCAGATAAGATCCTAGATCATATTGAATAAACTGTAAAAATCTAGTAGATACCATTTGTTAGCAATTGAGTTGGCCGTTAGATCCAAAAGGTGCACTTGATGGAAATATGCTACCATCCCAGTTAATGATATGTCGAGAAGCTATTAGACCATGTCATAAAACTCATGGGAAGTGTTGAACATTATGTCAATAGAAATTGCCTCTTTTTTTGAAATCTTTGCATATAGACAATAGGTTTTTGCTTTTGAATTCATAATACTCGTGCATTACAATATGACTGCTCTGTGTGATATCTTGCTTACCAGTACCAACTACTTCTCATGGAAAGCCTATATGGAGGATGTTCTACGAAGTAGGGGACTTTATTGGATTACCATGGGAACAAAAACTAAACCCTTTGATGATGATAAGAAAAACAAATGGGCCAACAAATGTGATAAACCTTGTGGATTAATCGGGATGTCAATTTCTAATGATTTTCGATTTCACCTTTAAGCAATTAATGAACTAGATATGGTGTGGGATAAATTGGAAACTGTTTTTGGTAAACACAATGAGATTCGAGGTCACAAACTTGAAAATGAGGTGGTTGCTTTAAATCCAAGTGACTTTTCTTGCATTCAAGACTATCTATCTAAATTCAAAACCTTTAGAGCCTTAGTTGAATAATGCCAAATTAAAAGCCAGAAAAGCAATTTATGTATGCTATTTTTTCCAAGCTTGGTCCTGCCTATTCTGTTTTTTATCTACCTTTTACTTCGGAAAGAATCTCTAGGAAAAATCTATACCACACCCTCTATTGAATCCTTTTGTTATTCCTTGATTAGAGAGCAAGAAATGCTCATACAACTTGGAATAAGGAATAATCAACAATGCCAATACATTTAGCAAACCCTTAGTGGCACAACAGAAGGATAAGTCCAAGCATCTTAAGAAGAAAAATCCTTGCAACGAAAAGCAAAACAAGGGTCCAAAACCCTCTCAGCCAACTTGTCCTTACAATGTTGACAAAGGAACCTGTACCAGTACCAGTGCACCTTTACCGGTTGATTTCCCTGCAGCTTGTCCTATCTTTTGCGGTGTTACGCTGCACCTGTACCAGTGCACCTTCGGTTGATGTCCCAATAGAGGGGTTTGTTTTTTTCAAGGCTAAGACATGGATTTTGCCAGCACTTTTGAGGGATAGTTATGGTCGGACCCTTTGGTCCTTTCTTTAGGAGTACTATGGCTTAATGGCACTATTGACTGCCCTTTTTAGGGGTTCTTTAACCCTAGTGTTGGTGTCCAGGGCTCCTAGGGGTAGGTCATTGGGTTACATGACCCCCTCTTCTGTTTATTACTCTAGTGACAATGTTTTAGCTTTAAGTGTTTTTCCTCCCTTCCCGGTCACCTCATCCATCTATCTTGGCCCCGTTTTAGCACAACACCCCTCTTCTTTGCACCTCTTCAGATGATGACGTCACCTCCTTCACCAGGCTGTTCTGCCATTTTGGGGAAGCGTTGAGGGATTATCAACACTCTTGGGGTTAGATGGGGCATGACGCCCTCCCCCTTGCACACTCCAGTCTTTCGTTCGGAGTGATTTGCTCATTTTGGGTAAACTTTGGGGAAAATGCCCCAGGTTCCATAGGCTGGATTATTTTATATTATTTTTGTTATAATTTTAAGTTGACATTTTATCATTTCAAATTGACATTTTAAAGACATGTCGGCCTGGTTATTTTTGTAAAGTGAGTGTGATAAGGCTATAAATAAGCCTCTCCTCACTTCATTTGAACATAAAACAACTTATGGGACAAAACTCAAATATGTGACTTTTTAACTCAAGATAGCCTTATGAAGGGATGCGCATCTCTTGGAGGGAATGTCTTCTTGCTCTTTGGATGAAGTTGGATGATATCTTTGCTTTGCTAATGCTTTGTAGATGCTAGAATGGTTGAAATAACTCGTGCTCAAGTAAGTCTTTTACATTTTTAATCTTGCTTGGTGAATGATAGGTAAATTTTGCACCTTGAATGATTGAATGGTAGCCCTAGGGCTGCATTCTCTTTGAATAGGGCCTTTCATCTACTTTTATCCCCTTAGCATAGTGAAAACGTTGCCTTGACGTGGTTTTTACGAAGTTTAGCCCTGGATCTCCAACTTTGCCCTAGATTAGGCTCTAGTAATGAACCCTAGAGGTTGTTACAAGAAGCCCTAGTTTAGTAGACAAGGAGAAAGAACTCCAAGAGGAATGCTGGTCACCTTCCTCTAGAGCTAGGGTTTAAGGATATCACCATTAAAACTCTAAGTTGTCATCTTTTATCAAATTATTCTTGCATCTCATATGTAAAAATTGCATTTGCATGGTGGCTAAGGGTTAGGATTAAGTCTGCAATTTTATGTCTAAAACCCTAAATTTTTTTTTCTTTCAAATTTTAGCTTACCTAAAATTTTGGCCCTCTTTCCTATAAATTCAGCCTGACTTGTTTGCCCCCTGAAGCCCGGGGGGGGGGGAATTTTAGGAGGCCCTAATTACTTAAAAATAATAATTTAAAAAAAAAATCTGCCCTAAAAACCCTAAAACAGTCCAAAAATCAGACCCAGAAACCTAAACAACATTTTCTTCCTTTTCTCCACCTTGAGCTAGCGCCAAACAGTCTCCCCCTTGCTCGGTCCTCTAGTGGCTATCCAAATCAGTCTGCAACAGCCCTGAGGCAGCCCTCTTCTGACTGTTACCAGGGTCTGCAAAATATAGCAGACTGTCATATTTGACAGTCCTCCAACCTACAACAAAAAGTCAAACTCAAAGTTGATCAAAGATTAGTCAAATACTGTCATATTAAAGGTGGAAACAAGGTCTGAAATATACGTCATACTACTTACATACGAGTCTGAAATATGCGTACAAGTTGACTGTCCTATACTGCTGAGAATAGTTATTTAAGGTTGAAGTTGTGTGGTTTACATTAAGTGCCTAGATTATATATCATACACATCTATTTTTTGGATTTCCAAAGTGCTGCTATAATTGTCATAAAGAGGACTGTCATACTGTACTACTGCTGCCACCATTGTATCAGTTCTCATATTTGTCATTGGATAGTGTTTGGTTGATATCTGTTGTCTTTATTGAAAGTAAATGTAAGTAGTTGGTGAATGATCTCTTGTGTTATTGAATGCCTATGCTACTAGTTCTAAATCACTTGAATTACATTGACTTTGATACATTTGCATTTGCAAGCCCTTTGTTTACCTAGTATGTCTTTTCCATTCCTGAAGTTGATTTGTTAAAGGCACTGGTCACTAACTTGGTCTTTTAGAAGGCATAGTATCTTTTTGTCCTAAGTGTTTGCAGAGTATCAAGGGTGCTCCCCTTTGAGGTTACTACACTCCGAAGTAGTTCAAGGAACGTGACCAAGGTGACATTGGGTCACTTTCCTCATATGTGCTTATTAGACGCTAGCCTGCTAGTTCATCCAGTAACATGGTAACCTTAGAAGCAACAATGAAGAAGCACAACATCAACCTTGATTCGACTTCTGAATCTACAACTCATGGACATGCACTTTGTGTTTTTGGTTTTTCTTTCAATGCATCTTCTTCCTCTTCTTCTAATGAGTGATTCATTGATTTTGGAGCATCTTATCGTATGGCTAAGGATAAAGCCATATTTATTATTTTCTACTATGAATGAATGTAACTCCAAACAAATATTTGTTGGTGATGATAGATCTCTTAAATGTTGTAGGATCTGGAACATTCTAGTAGATGATGGTCAGTTCAATGATGTCCACATTATGTGGAAGAAATAGAGGTGTGGGGTGAAGAATTGTGAACCAACTCCCTGCAACACATATCCATCAATCTAATGGATGTACAACTTACTCCATTGGTTGGCTCAGTGACAATGAGATTGTGTGCCTCCTCCAAAACTGTACAACACTTCCCTAGAGGCAACTCATAATCTCGTAGGAAACATGCAAGTGCTTGCTCTTCATCTTGTTTGACCTCAAGCTCCTCAAGCAAATGCAAATTAGAATGCACATCATGTGCAGGTGTATGGGTGGTATCTAAGGGCTGCAAAATATATCTTTGTGGCTGCCCACATGTTAGGACAATGTCAGTCATAACAAAGAATTTATTGCAGAAATTGAACTCTTTACCTCCCTCAGTCTTCATTCCCAAGGTGTCTCTATCCACCCAATTAATGGATGAATAAGGAACTTTATTTGCTGATCCATATGGAAGGTGATCAACCATCTTTCTGATAGAGAAGAAGACTTCATCCTTCGCCTCAATCTCAATGGGTGCTTGGTCCATATTGTTTTCCTCATAGCTTTTCCCAAGCATTTGTGAATCTGCTCTTTTCTCATGTCCTTCCTCCACATGAGATTTCCCCATTATACACAGAACATGCCCTTCCATGCAACATGAAAAGTGTGACATCCTCAACTCCTTTTGAAGTTGATAGGTCTGCAACTTTGACTCTTGAAGGGATCTTTGTGTGCTCTTCAATGAGTTACTGGTGATCTCCAACTCATGAGTGAGCCTACCAGATTCTTCTTCCTCCTTCTTAAGTGCACTATGGTATATCTCAGCCACCATGAGGAGATGATCTATGTTAGATAGTATGTTCACATAACTCTCCTTCATCTTGGCCATGCCTTCTTTCAGTGCTATTTTGTCCTCTAGAAAGGCTTCTCCTTCCATTTTTCCTCCCGAAGCTTTCCAACAACATCTTGCCACCAAGGTTGTCCATGGCTGTCATAAACTTTTCTCTGTCCTCCTTAAGTGGTCCACTTAGATGATGTAGCTCACAAAGAAGATCCTCCACCAAGGTTTCTTCTTCTAACAACTGACATATAATACTATTTTTCTTGTGGCATGGATCCACAACACAAAACTCACTCTCATCATACAAGCCAACCTTTGAATTTTCTGCAAAAACACTTCCATGGTGTGGAGTGGAGGGTATCTCTGAAGGTTGGAAGGACATGTGATATGTACAAAAATCAGAAAGCATCTCATGCCTTGACATTTCAGCTTCATCATGCTGCAAGAGAGTCCAACAATCTGAACTGTGTTCATCCCTTTGCATCAGTTTTTTCTCCTTCAATTTTCCTAGTTCACATCCATCTGGTAGGGGCTTATCTTCTACTTCATTAGGAAGTTTTGATGATGATTGCAGATCTGATCTTTGTTCTTCCTTTGGATCTGATCCAAAATATGCCTTATCACTGTAGACAACATCCTCCTCCTTTGCAAAGATCTTGTGACCATCAGAAGAAAAACTAGAAGTGAATTCACCTCCCTCACAATTGTCTTTCACTTTGCAGTCCTCATATGCAACTGAAGTCTTCCTCCCATGGATCAGACGACTGTGAGTAAACATGGCTACAACAAAAATCAGAACCTTTGTCATACAAGTTCTTCATCTTACCCTCTTCATGTATAGATACTTTGGTGGCTTGCTCCTCTACCAAATTTTTTGGTTCACACTCAAGCGGTGTGGCCTTGTTTTCTTCTTCCTTATGTGGCTCTAGAAGTGACTGTAACTCTGATTTGTAATCTTCTTTTGGGTCTGAACCAAAGGGTGTCTCTCCACCCATACATGAGCCCACATCTCTATCAGTGATCTGCAGATCACCCGCAAAGAAATTGGAAGTGCATTCATTCTCCACACTACCAACAACCAGAGTTTTGACTGTTGGGTCTTCATCTGCACATGGATTCTCTTCATCTTCTTTCAAGCAGCTTGATGTTTCTCCATCTTGAGTGGTACTCAGGTCACAACTCTTGGAAACTCTTCTTGAAGGGAACCCAAAAAATCTCATAATGCTTGAAGATGTAGATGGCTTTGAAGAATCTTCCTCTTTGGCTCCTCTTTCTTCTTCTTTACTCACATAGTTGGAACAACTTGGTTCCTTTATGGATGATGTGCTGCTCTTGAAAGAATGTTCATCCACATCCTTGGGCTAGAATCCATACTGAAAATAAATATATTCTTTGAAAGAAATGTCTGCACAAATTTTCTTACCCAAAGCTAGCTACTTCTAGTAGCAGCAAGGCATGTTTTGACATGCTTCCATCATCTTTGCCAAGTCTTTCTTAACAAGGGGAGAATCAGTTCTGATCTCTTCTCCATCTGAGGGGAAATAGTCTTCATCATCTTCAAATCTTGATATACATCCATCAACATAGAGAACTTCTTCTTCATACTGCTTGCAATACTCTTCACACTGCTCATCATAGTCATCCTCATAGTATGACATGGCTGCAAATTTATTCACTGAGAGATTTCTTTCCATAGGATGATCAAAGGAAATAACTCTAATACCACTGTAATGTTTCGAGATCTGTTGTACAGATCAGAACACTAATATTGCTGCAAATTAGTTTAATGATTTGAAATAAAACTTGCAAACAACCAGTCAACTTGGAAGCTAAGCAAATAAGGGAAAAATGGCTGATACTTTTGCAGACAGGGCAGCGGGAAGGGGGAAGCAACCAAGGAAAATTTTCAGGACAATGAGATCATCTTCCCTAACACATTTAGATCAGGGACCATTTAGGTTTCAGAGTCAGCTATGCTGAAACTTACTCCCACGCTTCTGGGTCACCCAACCGTGAAACTAGGAAGACTCCTTCAGATCCCTTTCGACCAAAGGCTTGGACAAATGTACAGAGATGTTATCAGACATTTAGAAGGCAACCAATTAGGTTTCAGACAGTTAGGAATAGTTCCGGAAAAGTTTGGGATTGTTTGGGATGAGTTGGGAAAAATTGGCAATTTTGGCTTGGGGAGACCTTGCGCAAAGATGGATTCTCAAACAGGGTATAGATTCAACTAAATCTCAGTATGAAGGTTTGGATGGATAGAGGGGTCAGTTAAGAACATACAACATCTTTTAGAATTGAATTTGGGTGAACAGAACTCTTGGAATTGATAAAACTGTGAGACTAGTTAAATTTTCCTAGTGATCTAGCAAGGGTGTCCTTAAATGCATGAATTTCGTGCCAGATTATTTTCAGACTTGTTATAGATTTATGACAGAGACTGATATGTTATTTCTCAACACATAAAATAATTCAAGACTCTCCCATAACATTACTTTACTTCTTTACTGCATAAAAACTGAGAAAAAACCCCATCTAGTGGGCAAGCAAGGCTCATTCATAGAAACTGAACATAGGAGCTTTCTGGAACATGAAAGTTTACTGTATTACATAAGTGATAAGATGGTATTTGGCTGAACAATAACAGAAAGAAGATTGGAGGACTAATCTCTCCACAGATATGATCCAAAACTGAGGGTAGGAGGCCCAAATCTCTCATCAAACTGGGAATGGGAGCATAGGTGAAGCTGGGCTTCACTAGAACTCGTCGTCAATGGATGGTTGAGCTACAACAAATGTTTGATCTACAACTTAGGATTTTGATCATGAGTTCACCATCACCTGCAATGAAAGTAGAAGGGTAGAAAAAGAATGGGGAAGGGAAGGAAAGGACTTGGGGCACATCTCCCAATAGACTGAGGCACAACACTCAGTAATGAAGCTTAGCTTAAATCAATATCAAAACATACATTCACCAAACAAAGTAAAGGTGCTTGGATTGCCTTTAAATCGATTCACTGGTGACTTGTTTAGCAGGTATAGGTAATAGGTGACCTGTGAGAGAAAGTCATCCACTTAGAAACCCTAATCCTAACCATGAATGCACCCTCCTTGATAATCTTAGCAAGTTTGAGTCCTCAAAGATGTTTCCATTCTTGTATCCTTCATCCCATTTGGAAACTACACTTTCCTTGACCCATAGTTGCTATTTTTCCTTATGACAACTTTTGTTGGTTTTCCTGCTTTTATGACTGAACTCCAAGAAGGAAACTGCGCCCTCCTTTGTCAATTGTTTCCTGCTTTTCCTTATGACAACTTTTGTCATAGCTTTTGGCACTTTCCCTTTTTCCCTTCTGATTGCTTTTGTCATATAATTTCTAATTTTCCTCCTTGGCAAGTTGGCTTCCCAAGTATGCCCTCCTGACATGGCAAGCTTAATTCCACATATTATTTGCACATTAATTAATTACTAATAAAATAAAACAAGTATTAGCCTCATAGATAATATTTGGACAAAATTCCCTAGGTGAGGTAATTAATGCATCTTTTGACCATCTTGGTGTTGGGCAAGGTCAACACTTTTGATGTCCAAAAATATGGGGACATGACACTTTCTGCAAAAAATTCTGAGCCTCCCCTTGCCTAGTATGACTTTGTAACTGCTTCTCGAATTGCTGTCTCTTTCTCTCCACCAAAAACTGGAAAGTAGAAAGTCCTCCTCCTCTCCACCTGAATGCTTGAGTCTCGTTTGTGCCTCTCTTGTGTCTCCTCTCACCTTGGCTACCTTTTATCCTATTGAGATGAACCAAAACCGTAACTCCAATGGCTGAGATTAGATGTCACTCACTTGAGATCATTGATTGAGATTCATTTAATTAACTTAAATCACTAATGCCAAAAATTTAGGCATTCCTTTTAACAAATGACTTTAATAAAGTGAATTTCCTAGTTTCCTAAGAGGTATTAATGACTATTTCCATAACTAAGTCACAATACTCATGGAAATATCTGTCTAAGCTACAAACATCAACACATAATAAAGGGGGCACTGAAAGATGAAGTGCTCTTCTATCGCAACCTCTTGAAGGTGACAAACTTGGCAGATCCTGTTTGATCTGTCGATTTGATGATTTGTCTCTACCCAGAGATGATGAGATCCCACTCTGAATTGGCCTAAAGGAATATGAAGAGCATGTGCCCAGTGGTAGAGTGTGGAATGTGTCTGAACAATGAGACCGTATGTTAAATCCATGAATTGTGCAACATAGAAGGCCATCTTTTGATGTAACCCACCTCGAGGATTAATCCAAGTAACTTTCACATATTGTCTATAAATGTTGTTTCTGGTAATGTTGTTCAGCTCTTGCTTTGTAGGTAAGAGGTTGCCAGGTGCGTCTAGGGAATACCTAAATGGAAGAAGCCGATCCATCTCAATACCAACTAATGCCATAAGATCTAAAATGGACTCTAATGAGAGGTAGGCCATATACGGGTACCGATCTCTCCCCTTCGTCAAGTCAACAAAGCTTCGAAGGCGATGTAAGAGGGAAACAAGTCTCAGATTCTCAACACAATCTCAAGCCAAAAGGGCCGTGCACCAAAGTTTGCCAGTGTAATGGACTAAGGTAATTGATTGTTTGTATTCGATGATGTGACAGTGGAGGAGGATCTGCATTCTCTTTGCTAAGGCCCAATCATAATCTAGTAAGCAAGGCCCCCAAACCTCTAAGCCATAGAGGACTGTGGTTTGAATGATACTGTTCATTAGAGACATCTTAGATGAGATGTCCTGAAAATGGTGTTTGAAGCACTGTCTCTTGAGAAGGGCTAGGGATCCATATCCTTTTTTGATGTGGGGTTGAAGGGCGAGTCGCAGACTAAAATGAGGTGTTGTGAACTGAACCTTCAAATAGGTATAGGTGCTAGTGATCTCAATCTTCTCCCTTCTAAAAAAGAAATGATTAGTAAGTAACCTCTTTGATCTGTTGAAGATCATGACCTTGGTTTTACCCAAGTTGACAATCTTTTGCTGAAGATCACAAGAGGGCCAAAGCATCTAGTTGTCTTTGCAACCCCTTTTAGAGATGAGACCAAGAGGACTGCATCGTCAACGAAGAGTAGGATGGAGATCAAGGCTTGGTGGAGAAGGCACCCATCACCGTCTTGAGTGTGCTCTTGAAGGAAGGATTCTAGCTTGTCGATGTAGATCTTGAATAAAGTGGGGGATAGCTGACACCCTTGCTTCACCCCAATGGTACTCCTGATGAAGTCTAAGATCTCGTGGGTGGTATGAAGACAACCAAGAACCGCAACTCATATAACCTCATATTGGTAGTCAGAAGGGTCTCGAAAATGCCAATGTCCTTGATCCTCTAGAGTAAGGCCACTTTGGGTGTAGAGTCAAACGCTTTATGAATGTCTACAAAGTAATAATAAGCTTTCAAAGAGCAATGGCGTGCCTTCTCAATGATGGCTCGAAACGTAAGAATGTGGCCAATGATTTGGTGTGCCGATGAGAATCCAACTGGTTTTCGCTCAAGCTTTCTAGAAAGCTGCATATGGAGGATGGTAGTGTATAAGTGTGGCCAACCTTGATCGCTGTAGTTATTGGGATCTGTACAAGGATCCGATTTATGGATCGTGTGTATAGTTTAGAAAACCAGTACAAACCATGTGGTTAAAGAAATTTTCTAGGTGGCAATTGAGTGCACAGAGGCCATGCTTGAGTGTTCAACTTGAAACCTCTCCTCATTTGCTTCTTTGCTGGAACTCATGACCCAACAACCTCTCGGACATCGTGGGGGGTGCATAAGTAGGAAGTGGCGAGGGAGAGGTAACCTTGATAAGAGGCTTCCCTAGGAAATCATAGAGGGAAGAGGGGTGTGAAAACAAAGAATTTGGATCAAGATTAGGCGAGAAATGGGAATGGTAAGGAAAATGGTCTGCCAAATTTTTTGGGGGAGTGTGTAAGGGAAGTTATCAGTTCAGATCTCCTACGGGAGATGAAGGGGCATTTCTTGTGGTGGAGAAATTAGTGGTAGGCGCTTGCAATTCTCGTCGTACCACTGGGTCATGGGCTAGGACTCAGTCTTTGGGGAAGGGGGGTAGAATGAGTGGAGAGGGGGTAAGTTTTAAGGGCGACATCCTAGATGATGGTTGAAAGATAGGTGTACTTGGCGGAGGCAGATTTGAAGGAAGCAAATCGAGACTTGGAAGGGAGAATTTGGTGGACGGTGGAAGTGAAGGTGTCAGGGTCTCCCTCGGCAAAGAATATAACAGTTCGAGGTGGACTTAGAGAGGAGGGAGAGGGGGTAAGGGTAAGAGGTGTGTAAATTTGAAGGGAGAAGGAGAGGAGAACATGGTTGACCGAAAGGAGAAGTGGTGAATGAAGGGGAGGTCTTGACTGGAAAGGACTTAATCCACCATGCTTGGATCACCATCGTTAGGTTGACAATCGAAGGAATGGGACGTTGAGAAGTGGGGCAGGTCGTTAAGGATTAGTAGCTCATGGGATTTTCCAAACCACAGGAGGTGCCTACCTCACCTTGTAAGAGGCCCCAAAGCATCATCATATGATCGATGAAGTCCCGCTGAAGCTGGATCGATCTCATGAACACAAAACACATTCTCAAAGCGGTTGTGAAGAGGGATCTGGATGGCTTTGGTGCGAGTGTTAAAATTACCCAAAAGGATAACCTCCCCTACTATGGAATGCTGAATGATGCTAGAATATAGATCCAAGTATGGGTCCCCGTCAACCTCGTCATGGATAGCGAATTGAGACGAGGTTGGGGGAAAGTAACAAACCGCTATGTAGAGATCCTTGAGGAGAGGAGGTAACCTACTGAGCCAGACCCACACAAACCTGGCAAACTCATCCACTGCTACTAAAGAGACCCTATCACGAAGTGAGTCTCTCACTAAGCATTCCACTCTTGGAACCATAGATCCCAACAGAAGATTGAGTTTCCTGTCTGTTACCGGATGTACTAGCAGGGGTAGCCACCGATAAGCATATGTGAGAGAAAGTGACCACTGTCACCTTAGTCACTCCTCCCAAACTACTTTGGAAGTCTGAACCTCCTAGGGGAGAGCCCTAATAGCAAACCTGTAAGGACACTTAAGCACCAAATGATGTCTTCTTGAAGGGGTTAGCGATCAGTGCCTTAATGGAGTCAATTCAAGGAATGAAGAAGACATACTATCCATACAAATACTAACTTTGTGAGTGCAACTAGCAAACCAATTTCAGTAATACCAAATGCCATTCATTACAAGTATAGCCAATAGAAAGGGTAGAAACATTAAATTGCAAGTTTGACCATTACTTTGATGATAGCATTAGGTGGACTCATTCATCATCAATGGAGGACAAAATTGTAAATGCTTCTTACAACAATACTTGTATCAGTTGTTAGGGAAGCAATAATCATTCACCATTTAAACATATATTCATGTACTCACTAACAACTTCATGTATGCAGCAGGACAACCAAGACATTTAGTAAGAATGCATTCAATATCTGTATATATCCATGTACAATGCTTTGACATACAAAAAGTGTGAATAAGTATGGCAGCCCAACGAATTAGTATATACCATCCAAAGTTATCCCAAAATGAATATCAGTCACCTTCCAATGCTTTTGTCAGTTAGCAATCTGTTGAGGCCTGGAAATTCGTAGGCAACAACAGCAAGGGATTCTCCCCAGTCAACGTTCCCAACTAGCCCATGACTGTTTGGTGTGGGGAATCTGTCCGGTTTGCAGTCCGGCTACCGTGGGTCAAGTAACAAAAATAAAGGGTTTTACCGGTTGCGGCCCGGTCCACCGTGTATATTTTTGTATTTTTGACTTTAAGTATGATATGCAAGTGCCTATCTAAAAATGAAGATTGATTAAGAATGCAAGGAGTGGTCACAATGTGATGCACAGGTTCTTACCTCTCGTCTTAGACTCTCTTGCATCTAAATCACACATAGCAAGGAATTAAAACTAACTACCTAACCTATCCCTAGGGAGCAAGATATTAATTTATGAGTAATGTAATTCTGTTCACATGTTAAGATAAATCACAGATAGCTGTTCTTAGAATCAAAACACATAAACATGAATAAAGATATACATGACAAGATAGCTCATCAACCGTTAAACTCTCCATTACCCATAGTGGAACCTATCACAGAATAAACCAGAGAACATTCAGATAAGAACGTAAGTTCATAAAGTTAAAACGCTCTCATAGTTAATGAAACACAGTTGAAAACGAAATAGTTCCCCTTCAACTTTGTTCATTTTATCACATTCGGACATTCCACACAACACCTTCTCCAACAGGCAAAATTTGTCATTTATTATTGTAAAACGAAGTAGTTCCTCTTACAACAAATGGTTCACAAGTTTCTCCCGGGGAAAAAAGCCCCCATTCCTTCTAACTTTCCTCTATTTAAACAAAACTGCAAAACCTTTGGGCTGCCCCAACCCTCTGACCTTTGGGCTCCCCCAACCGTTTAATCTCACAAATTTGTCCTCTTGTGAGTGCTCATGATTCACATAATGCGTTATATTTCGGATTAAGACCTATGAGTACTTCATAAAACGGGACCAGCTTAGTAACTGATGAACCTTTCCAAGCCTGGGCCCCTGTTGCTAACGATTCCGCTGTGTCTTTTATTTGTCTCTTTAAAGATTCCGTTGATCTCAGAATATCTCTGCCTATCACTTTTCAGCCAGCTTCCTTCTGCTTTGTCCTCCAGCTGTGTCATCTTTGCAACAGGTGTCTGAAGAATCTTCTAAATCCTCCTGCAGTTGAAACAAAATTCATCATTAATTCGGACTGCATCTTTTCAACAAACGTAAACCATACTAACAATAAAACTAATCATCAAAATGAGGCCCTGCATTGCGTTCTCGTCGCGGAAACCTTAAAATGATAGAATATGAAAACTTCGTCACCCATCGGATACACACAGAACAGGCGGGAAAAACCTTCACCGGTGGGAAAATCACTAAAGCATCGGGAGGATAGTTTAAATAACAGCCGTAATGGAGGGCTTCAGACGCACAATAGGTTCCGCGAGACCATCAAGTCTATCGGCGTCTAAAATATTAAATACTAAAGCATCGGGCGGAAAAACTCCTTGTTGGCGGACGGAAAGACATAGACATCGGGTGGTTAGTGCACTACGCAGCCGCAATGGCGGAAGATAGAAAGACTATGGGCTCCGCGGCAAATAAAATATAACGGCGAAAACCATAACAAAACAATCGGCGCGTGGAGCAGTTACATGGTGGAACATTTAGTTTGCTCGGGAGCTGAAATGGCGGAAAGCAATCAGACTACCACCTTTGATCAAAGTCATAAAACTTCCAATATGGCGCAAAAACATCATGAAAACGTTGAGTGTTCGGAAAATCTTAAGGTTGTGCAGCGGTCTAAAAGTTGGTCTCATCTACAAAACAGCGGCGTCATAGAGATCAAAAATCCCGACTCAAACTTCAACCAACCTCCGACAGCGCACAACAAGTCAACATAATAACGTCACGGCATGGGAAAGATCAATGCTATCCTTCAGAAAAACATTGTTCAGCTTCCGCAACGGCGGCCCCGTAGGGAAATATGGCTCCTATGCGTTGTTTAAATGACCTCCGATCAACCAAACTAAACAAAAATGTTAATGTTCCAAAAGACTTTCGGCTGTGCAGCGATGAAAAGTTTGTTTCAACTCCGAAACAACGGCGAAAAAGATATCAAAGAAAGAAATCATAGATCAAAGGACAACCTTTTGAGATCGAACTTTAAACTCTATGACCAAAACATTTGCAGACACAAGCAAATTTCCGAAAAGCCTAAAAACAGTTGACCTCAAAACAATCCAGACTTGTAGCAGAGGGAAAACAAAAATAGAGTTCATGGATCCAAACAATTTTAGGCAAGATAAAAATTAAGAGGAGGGTCCAAAATTTCAAAAATTTGGGAAAACAGTTGCAGCTGCAACACAATCAGACAATCCAAGCATCACAATGATGGTGTACAACAGGTATTTACTAATGAAATCTGAAGTAATAGCATAAAATAGTTTGCACAACAGTATATATATTATTTATTATCAATCTAACACGTTATTTGTCATGTGTAGGTGTTAACTTTGTATATGGGGTGGAAAGGGACTACTGCAATAAATTGCAGACCCTGAATAGGGTTTCAAAGGACAAACAACAAGCTATGGTAGCCACTGAAAGTGCTGTCCCCTGGCTGGTTTGGCCTAGGAGTCAGGACAATCTCTAAAGTATAGGACCGAGGCTGATGTATGGTAGGCCAAGTGTTAGAAGGGTCCCCAAAGGGTAGGTTGAGGGTGTAGGATGAGGTTGTGGACGGATATGGAAGGTGACAAGAACCGTGAGGTAAGGGAGGGAAGGAGAAGGGGTTTAGGAAGGGAAAAGAGACATCCCTAAGGCTGCTAGGTTTCAGGGAAGGGGGAAAGAGAAGACTTAGGACTGTTTTTAGGGTTTTGTGGGGTAAATTTCAAAGTTTTTAGAAAATTTGTATTTTAGGGTTTCCTAAAATTTTGCCTTAGGGTTTCTAGGGCTTAAAAGGCTAGGCCTAATTTATACGGAGGACGACAGAAGTTTTAGGGAGGCCAAAATTTGATTTTTTTAGGGTTTTAAAAATTTCAGAGCTAATTCTAACCCTAATTCTACCTTGAAAATGCAAATTTACACGTGTAAATGCAAGAGATTTGAAGGAAAAGAGGTTTTGAGATAAGGGTTTTAGGTTTCACCCTAACCCTAGGGCATCTAAGGAGGTGACTAACCTTCCTTTTGAAAAGCCTATCCTAGGTTTGACAACAAAACCAAAAGGCCAAAGGTTCTAACCCTAGAAGGGTTCCTATGAGGGACGTACTTCTACAAACCAAGGTGACTAAAGGATGAAAAATGACCTAGCCAAGACAAAATGCAGCTAATGGCTACCATTCAATCCATAAACTTACATCATTCATCAACATTTAACAAAGAAAGATCAAGAAAAACCCTAGATACCTCCTTGTGCAAGTGTTTAGCTAACAAATCATAGCATCACCTTTAGCAAGAGCATAGAACCAAAGAAACTTAAAGAAATTGCCATCAAACCCAGAAAATCATCTTCCTCAAGAGGGGCACATCACTTCCAAATAGCCCTAGTAGGGTAAAATAAGTGCATATTGTTTTATCCCACTTTTCTTATGTTCAAATGAAGTGAGGAGAGGTTCATAAATATCCTTTCACACTTACTTACTTTACAAATATATCTAGGTCGACATGTCTTAAAATGTCAATTCAAAATTATAACATAAAATAATATAAAATAATTAAAAAGTGGCTACTTGGGGTATTTTTCTCCTAGGGTCCTAAAACTACTAAAATAAAAGAATCACTCCGAACGAAAGGCTAGAGTAAGTTGGAGGGAGGGCGTCATGCCCCATCTAACCTTGAAAATGTTGTAAATCCCTCAATAGCCCCCCTAAAAGTAGTAGTACGGCCTGGGAGGAAGGATGACGTCCTCTGAGGAAGAAGGCCAAGGAGAGAGAACACCAGTTAGCCGAAGGGCCAGTATGGTGTCTGAGGTGGTTGTGAAGGGAGACCAAGGTCTCACAGTTGAAGCAAAGTCCACTAGTGCAAGGAAACAAGGTGTGTGGTCGTGTGACCCAGTGATCAACCCCTGGTAGCCCTGGACACCAACCCCATGGTTAAAAACCCCAATAAAGGGCAGTCAACAGTGCCATTAAGCAAGGAAGGACCAAAGGGCCCGACAATGACCACCACTGCTGAATAACACCCCTCCTAGTAAAAAAATGACCTCTCTCTCCCCGGGGTACATCTGAAGGTGCGGTAGGTACATGTGCAGCGTAACACTGTCGACAAGTAGAAAATTAGTGATAACCTCTAATGTTCGGAAGTATTATGAAGGACTCTCATGGGTCTTGGTGATGAAGAGGAGATCCGACGAACTAAGAGCATCATGTAACATGCTTGACAAAGGTCGATATGATCAATTACTATTCCAACATACCACTGTAAGCCTCACAACATGTTGCCTCCTCCAACGGGCTAGTCATTTAGAGAACCTAGACCGAGATTACCCAAGATGTGGGAGATCTTGAATGATGGCCTGGAGGTCTCAGATGATTGTCTGTCTCCCTGCCTGTCCTGTTGCTGCAACTAGCTCCCTGGAGTGTTTAAGCTTTGCAACTTGGGATATTGTGAGATCAATGCCCAAGAAAGTATTAGTAGGGAGAGAGAAAAACCTCCTTTTAGCTCAGAGAGCCCGAAGTCAGTCGCTCATAGATCTGAACTGCATAAACAATCTAGAATCATGACCAAACGAGGCTCTCTCAAGAGGAATATCGGGAAGCCCGAGTTAATCCTAGAGGAACATGACACCCACTTGCAAGGGTTCCAGGAAAGGTGAGGGCGAGGGAAGCCCTCTAACCGTAAAATTCAGTTCATGAGTTCTTTGCTTTCTCTCTTCAAGCAACTTGGTTTGCACAACTTCCTCGACTGCAACAAGAGGTGGGGTTGGAGGGGTGGGGGTTTGTCCTTATCTCCTTACCCTCGAAAACCTCTGCCCAAGAGTTAATATGTGTTTTTATCTCTTGTTTGAAAGTGGCCTGCTGCTGGCTGTCATGCACTAAAACAACATTGTTTGTCTGGAGAAACAACGGAACTAAACAAGCCTTGTAAAAAAGTTTCACTTGAATATCAAGTTATTTTTCACTTGAAGCATTGGCTGAGTGCAGCAGTGGCATAAAAATAAAATGTTATGATCATTCTCATCTACTCTAGATCACAAAAGCTAAGCTTCAAGTATTTCTGCTGACTTGCAGTACACACTTTTTTGTAAGAATTAATCATAGCAAGTCTTGTTTGAACTTCCACAAGCATTATATGATGGCAGGCTTGCCATACCATCGTTTCATCTTTCAAAATTGAGGATTTATCTTATATTATGTTTGCATAAGTTTGAAATGCTTAATCTTGTTGAAAATTACTCAGAAGCTTTTTCCTCTTGCATATGATTTCTGTTGATTACTCCCTTCTACCCAGACGCAGCAGTAATTATTTTTAATAGAAAAGTAAATAGATTTCAATGTTGGAGGGAAGCAAATCAGTAGAAAGTAAATACATGTACAAAACATTCTATGTAACACACCCCAAAATTTAGCATTTCAGTACGGCTTTCTCAAATTGTGTTTTCTGTTGAGAATAATCTAATGAGATTTGTTCTGTGGCACAAGGAACATGCCTTTGTATGGATAAAAATAACCTATCAAGCATATTTGCTAGAAGAGTTGTCCATTTTGAGCATTCTCGTTTTGTTTATGCAGATCTCCGGGAAGACAAACAATTCTATGCTGACCACCCAGGTGCTTTGCCTGTAACAACTGATCAGGTATGTGCTGTTATAAGTTTCCTCCTCAAAGAATTGAGAACATAGAAAATTGCATGCATGATCTTATTTTCCAGACAAAAGCATTTAATTCACACCAAACAGCCTTTCAAAGGATTTGGAAGTACCTAATTTTTTAAATGATAAATCACTTGTTTTGCGCTATAGGTGCAAGTGTTGTTGTCTTCTAAAACACTTACAGATACAGAAGAATTTCATTTCCATGTAATGTGTCCTCTTTTGGGCTGGGGCAGTAATTGGGTGATTGGGTTGTGCATCACTTTATGTATTTTGTTGTTGCAGGAACATTTGAACTTTCCTCGGTATTTCTTTTTACTTGATAAGCTGTGGTCATGATGAATCCAGCATAAACGATAATACCACAAGGAAGTATATGCAAACTAATGCATGTATGAAATTGTGCTTTCTAATAGAGAAACTACAGTGTAAATATACCACTGAGGGGCCATCTATATATATTTTTCAATGCATCTTATATTCCATTAATGCACAGAATGGACACATCTACAACATTACATTATTGGTCACAACAGAGGATTGTGGGTGTCTGCTCTCGATGTATGCAGCAGGAGCGAACATGTCTCCTTTGGCATCCATTGTCTGAGATCCTATCTCTCTCATGAAAATGGCTATCGTAGTGATACTGTATGGCAAAATCAGACCTATAAGCTGCCAATTCACCCAAATGCATCATTGTAGAAACTCCAGTTATGGTTGCCTGATAACATTTTTTTTGTTGAAAAACTGAGTTTTACTGCTTGCTGGTTTAAATGAACAATTTGTGTTTTTCACTTCAGCCGGTTTTGCATAGGCTTGAAGCTACTTAAAAATTTTGCCGAACAATTTTAAACACACAGTAAAATCAAATACTAACAGGCTGAAACAAATAACATGCACACCATAAATTTGACTCAGAGATTTTTGGCTAATCAGCCCTGGAAAAACCCCCACGGGGAAAACCAGTCAGAGAGAGAGAGATCTTTATTTCTTCAGTAAAATATCAGGCAGAAAATACAGTACAAAATTTAACTTATCTCCAAAACCATTGAGCAGCCTCGATTTCTGTGCATGAACAGCAGCCTGCTGTTCTCGATTTCTGTGCCGAAATGACCCAGAAAAACCAGTCAAGACCGTACTGTACGGCCTGCAATAAATGCAGCCGTACGACCTTGAAACTCGTGCCTGAAATAAATGCTCCTGTCTTGAAAAATGTGCTGTACCTTTCCTCGATTTATGTGCTGAAGATTAACCTCGAAAACTGTGCAGTCCGTACCTTGAAAATTGTGCAGTCCGTACACCTCGATTTCTGTGCATTAAATGCAATCCGTACAGTGCATTAATGGCAGCCGTACTCCTCAATTTCTGTGCAGCCGTACCAGCAATAAATGAAGGTAGTACACCTCGATTCCTGTGCATTAAATGCTCCTCGATTTCTGTGCATTAAATCTTCTAGAAAATCGTGCCCTTGCTCCAGCAACTCGACTCCTCTCTCAGCTCTTCTCTTCTCATGCAACAATGAAAAAGTGAATGCCCTTTTGCCTCCCTCAGCCTTTTTGTTTAACCTAAGTGACCATCTTAATCCAACGGTGGAAAAAGAATCAATCCAATGGATGAGATTGAGTGTGAGTGAAAATCCCTTTTATTTATTTATCATAAATAAAATCACTCACCCACTTCAATTTATCAAAAAGTGACTTTATTGTTATAAAGTCTCATTAAGTGACTTTTAATGTGAGGGTCACCTTTTTCCCTCTTAAAGTGACTTTAGGCAAAAATTAAAGTCACCTAGGGAACATCTGCCTAGGTACAAAAACTAACATCTGCCTAGGTACAGAAGAATTTCATTTCCATGTAATGTGTCCTCTTTTGGGCTGGGGCAGTAATTGGGTGATTGGGTTGTGCATCACTTTATGTATTTTGTTGTTGCAGGAACATTTGAACTTTCCTCGGTATTTCTTTTTACTTGATAAGCTGTGGTCATGATGAATCCAGCATAAACGATAATACCACAAGGAAGTATATGCAAACTAATGCATGTATGAAATTGTGCTTTCTAATAGAGAAACTACAGTGTAAATATACCACTGAGGGGCCATCTATATATATTTTTCAATGCATCTTATATTCCATTAATGCACAGAATGGACACATTTACAACGTTACATTATTGGTCACAACAGAGGATTGTGGGTGTCTGCTCTCGATGTATGCAGCAGGAGCGAACATGTCTCCTTTGGCATCCATTGTCTGAGATCCTATCTCTTTCATGAAAATGGCTATCGTAGTGATACTGTATGGCAAAATCAGACCTATAAGCTGCCAATTCACCCAAATGCATCATTGTAGAAACTCCAGTTATGGTTGCCTGATAACATTTTTTCCACCTAAAGAGATCTCTGATAAATGTATGGTGCCCCATATACTCTTTCCATCACATCTAATCATCCACATATCTCAAAAGGCAACCCCTTTTCAATGAAGATAAAGGGAGGAGTACTCAGTTGCTATCCATTCCCAGAATCTCTGGGTAACCTTGCATCTCCATGATATGCTTCAATGTGTCAAGTTTCTGACAAATCGCATTGCAATTGTAATATCCCTAGGGTATATTACCACTAATGTCGTAATGTTATAAACAAACAATTATTATGTAGTAATAGTAATAGGCCATAATATACATTAATGTTGTAATTATGGTAAGTTATCCATATTCCCAAAGGTATGACTTATCACCCACGTGTATTTATACACACACCATTGTAACTCAGTATAGTATCCAGTATCAGCGTTCATATATTTATGGATCATATGGAATATCTCTTCCATGGATGTCTTTAAAAAGGAACCATCAAAGTTCGGCGTTCGCTTTGTTAGTTTTGTACCTAGGAATTTGTTCCCTAAGTGACTTTTTGCCTAAGTCACTTAGAAAAGGGAAAAAGGTGACCCTCACATTAAAAGCTACTTAATGAGACTTTATAAAGTTAAAGTCACTTTTTGATAAATTTAAGTGGGTGAGTAAATTTATTTAAGTGATTTAAATATATGTGATTTTTACTTTCATTGAATCCTAGCCATTGGATTGGATCTTTCTCCACCGTTGGATTAGATTCCCACTTAGGGTTTAGACAAAAAGGGTTGAGGGAGGCAAAATCACTTCACTTTTCATCTTTGAGAGGAGAAGGAAGAGGAGAGAGCTGAAGAAGGAGAAAGGGCACGAATTTCGAGACACCCTGCTAAAGAGATTTTGGTGGGCACGAATTTCAAGACTGCATTTATTGTTTTGCACAGAACCCGAGGACTGTACGGTCTGCATTAAATTTCTGCACAGAAATCAAGGAGGGTACGGACTGTACGGCTTGCATTTATTGCTGTACGGATTGCATTAAATTTCTGCACAGAAATCGAGGAGGGTACGGACTGTATGGCCTGCATTTATTGCTGTACGGACTGCATTAAATTTCTGCACAGAAATCGAGGAGGGTATAGACTGTACGGTCTGCATTTATTTCAGCACAGAAATCGAGGTGTACGGCCTGCATTTATTGCTGGTACGTCTGCACATAAATCGAGGGTGTACGGCTGCATTAATTCCTGGGCACGTTTTTCAAGATTTTGAGATGAAATCTTGGGTGGAGATAAGTTAAATTTTCACTGTATTTCTGTTCTGATATTTTGCTGAAGATAATAAATCTCTCTCTCTCTCTAACTGGTTTTCCGCGTGGGGGTTTTTCCAGGGCTTGATTTTGGCCAAAAATCTCTGAGTCTATCATTTTATGGTGTGATTGTTAAATGTGTTTTTCAGCATGTTAGTGTATTTTACTGTGTGTTTAATTGCACAGAAAAATTTCACAAGTAACCTACAGCCAATGCAAAACCGGCTGTATGTGAAAACCACGAAATGTTGACATAAACCAGCAAACAGTAAAACGCATAAATTTCTTCATGGTATCAGAGCTTGGGGGCTGAAAACAGTGATAGTTTGCAGACACACATAAATTTTCAGATCTCAGAAATTTTTAGTATTTTACCTTCTGTCAGTGAGCAGCACTTTGTTGGGTTGGTGTAGAGATGGCTACAGGTCTTAAACTGGAGGATAGGCTGGATGGGACAGGAAATTTTGTGCTGTGGAAGGCCAGAATTTTACTGATACTGGAGGAGAATGAGTTATGGCCGGATATAGTTAGGAACACTACCGCTGACTCGATTGTCATTCCCGCATCAACAGATGCAGCAGCTCTATCAGCTTTCAACAAGAAGGACTGTAAAGCTAGGAGGATCATTCTAGATGCAGTTAAAGACCACATAATCCCTCACATTTCAGGCAAGACTAGGGCACACTTGATGTGGTCAGCCTTGATCAGTTTGTATGAGAGTTCCAATGAGAACAAGAAGATGGTTCTCAAAGAGAAACTCAAAAGTATAAAGATGAATGGGGGTGAGGGAGTCACAGCATATCTTACCAGGATTTTTGCAGTTCGGGATGAACTTGCAGCGGTTGGGGAGGTGGTAGCCCCTATAGAGCTTGTACGCACAGCAGTGAATGGGGCTTCAAAGCCTTGGGGTGCATTTGTGCAAGCCATAGTGGGCAGAGAGAACCTACCTACCTGGGACAGACTTTGGGATGACTTTGTGCAGGAGGAGACTAGGAGAGGTCTTGTACAGGGCAGTACATCTCACAGTGGGGTTGATGACGAGAATGTGGCTTTGGCAGCCAAGGGCAAGAAGAAGAAGGGTCCCAAGAAGGGTGGGGCCAAGCAGTACCAGCAGCAGCAGCAGAGTGGGCAGAAGAAAGACTTGAGTAAAATCAAGTGTTATGCATGTCAGGCGTTTGGGCACTATGCTTCACAGTGTCCAAGCAAGAAGAAGAAGAAGGGACAGGGACAGCAGACAGCAGCCTCAGCAGAGGTTGATGAGTTTGGTGATGCATTTCAGAGGGAGTTTTCCCTATGTGCTGGACAGATGGAGAGAGAGAGAGAGTCTCTTTAGCCACTAACATAGACATGGATATGGATAATGAGCATTCATTGTTGGCAGGTCATCAGGGGAGTCCATCCACCTCTACTACTTGGTATATTGACAGCGGAGCCTCGAGCCACATGACTGGAGCTCGAGAGATGTTCTCAGAGCTATCTCAGACAGGTAGAGATGTGGAGGTTGTCCTTGGAGACAACACCGTTGTTAGAGCTGTTGGTCGGGGGACCATTACATTTCAGAGAGAGTCGATGAGTCTCATGACTTTGAGGGATGTGTTGTATGTCCCTGGGCTGAAGAAGAACCTTGTGTCAGTTTCCACCATTGAGGACAGGGGTCTTGGGGTGTGCTTTTTAGATGGGAGCGTGCAGGTGTATCCCAAGGCTACAGGTATGTCTAGTGCCATGGACATTGGAGTCAGATGTGGAAAGCTGTACAAGCTCTTGTTTCAGCCACAGTGCGCTCTAGCACACAGCAGCAGCAGTGAGCTATGGCATCGGAGGATGGCCCACCTACATCACCCAGCTCTCAGATTGTTGAGGAGCATGGTTACTGAGTTCAACATTGAGCAGAGTGATGTGTGCAGGGGGTGTGCTTTGGGAAAGTACACCAAGACTGCTTTTCCGAGCAGTGACACGAGAGCTGCAGGGGTGCTAGATCTTATCCA
>LPNX010397827.1:609556-677386 GCA_001517045.1 Pseudotsuga menziesii
TCTCGCAGGTACGGTGGATTATGGTCTGGACTACAGGGGTTCGGGTGGAGTCAGCTTGGTTGGGTTCACAGATTCAGACTGGGCAGGTTGTGTGAGAGATCGGAAGAGCACTTTCGGTTGTTGTTTCAGTTTGGGCTCGGCAGCAGTGTCATGGTTCAGTCGGAAACAGAAGTCCGTTGCACTGAGTTCTGCTGAGGCTGAGTATATGGCAGCCAGTCAGGCTACTTGTGAAGCACTGTGGCTTCGCAAGTTATTGGTAGATTTATTTGATCAGCAGCTTAGGCCTACGGTGATCTATTGTGACAATCAGAGTTGCATTCAGCTCTCTGAGAATCCAGTGTTTCATGACAGGTCGAAGCTCATTGAGATCAGGTACCATTTCATCCGTGACTATGTTCAGAGAGGGGCAGTTGAGCTACAGTATATATCCACTGATGGGCAGGTAGCAGACATTCTGACGAAGTCTTTGGGGAGGGGGAAGTTTGTCTTCTTCAGAGATAAGTTGGGAGTGGTGCAGAACACCTTCCTCGGTAAGAGGGAGTGTTAGTTTTGTACCTAGGAATTTGTTCCCTAAGTGACTTTTTGCCTAAGTCACTTAGAAAAGGGAAAAATGTGACCTTCACATTAAAAGCTACTTAATGAGACTTTATAAAGTTAAAGTCACTTTTTGATAAATTTAAGTGGGTGAGTAAATTTATTTAAGTGATTTAAATAAATGTGATTTTTACTCTCATTGAATCCTAGCCATTGGATTGGATCTTTCTCCACCGTTGGATTAGATTCCCACTTAGGGTTTAGACAAAAAGGGTTGAGGCAGGCAAAATCACTTCACTTTTCATCTTTGAGAGGAGAAGAAAGAAGAGAGAGCTGAAGAAGGAGAAAGGGCACGAATTTCGAGACACCCTGCTAAAGAGATTTTGGTGGGCACGAATTTCAAGACTGCATTTATTGTTTTGCACAGAACCCGAGCACTGTACGGCCTGCATTTATTGCTGTACGGACTGCATTAAATTTCTGCACAGAAATCGAGGAGGGTACAGACTGTACGACCTGCATTTATTGCTGTACGGACTGCATTAAATTTCTGCACAGAAATTGAGGAGGGTACGGACTGCATTTATTTCAGCATAGAAATCGAGGTGTACGACCTGCATTTATTGCTGGTACGGCTGCACAGAAATCGAGGTGTACGGCCTGCATTTATTGCTAGTACGACTGCACAGGAATCGAGGGTGTACGGCTGCATTAATTGCTGGGCACGTTTTTCAAGATTTTGAGATGAAATCTTGGGTGGAGATAAGTTAAATTTTCACTGTATTTTTGTTCTGATATTTTGCTGAAGATAATAAATCTCTCTCTCTCTCTAACTGGTTTTCCCTGTGGGGGTTTTTCCAGGGCTTGATTTTGGCCAAAAATCTCTGAGTCTATCATTTTATGGTGTGATTGTTAAATGTGTTTTTCAGCCTGTTAGTGTATTTTACTGTGTGTTTAATTGCACAGAAAAATTTCATAAGTAACCTACAGCCAATGCAAAACCGGCTGTATGTGAAAACCACGAAATGTTGACATAAACCAGCAAACAGTAAAACGCAGAAATTTCTTCACGCTTATAGTGGTATCAGAGTGGTTTCTTTCTGCTCACTTGGTCAATTTTATTTTTCCATTCACAATTAAAGTTCAGGCTTATGGCCCACTTTATATGAAAATATGGGCTTGGTGGCTCAATTGAAGCAGAAATAAACACAAGAAACAATTCTTGAAGTTAGCATTTATTTAAGAAGGTGCTTCTCTCTATGAGCGTTGAAGATCTGAGGAGATTAGAAACTCAACCTCTGCGAATCATTGCAAATGCTTGTCGCCACTTTGGCTTGGCAAGTCCTCCATATGTGAGCATTGAAGGTCTTTTGGTGGTAGAAATTGCTTCAAGAATTTGCCACTTGTTATATACGCCATACCTGCCATAGAAACGATCATAGGCATACTGTTGATTGTTTAACCAAAGCACCCAAGAAAAATCTTTTGCCTCTCAAATTACATTTCTATACAAAATTAACTTGCAACATAAATTTGCTGCTGATAAAGTATCATTACAGGTAATATACATCCTCTATTTTTTATACAGAACTGTCACTGTAAGGGAAGCAACAGGAAAAAATGGCTAAAGTTTCCACGAGTCTTGATTCTTGAGAACTAGCCCTTGTTGCTATAATTATCAGGACCAGAGAGTTGAAATTTTGCAAAGAGAAAAGAGGAAATGGGTAAATATTGTTGAGAAATTAGACCTGGAAATATTAGAGAGCCTTAGTTCAATGATAAAAAAATGGTTTATAGATGAAGCTTGAGTGGTGTATTTATACCAATCAACCAGGTAGGGCATGCTCCCAAGAGGTTTATGAGCCCACAAGTAAGGGCACACTCCCCAAGAAGGTTATTGGGCATACATATTGTTACCTCCTAACTTGTACCTAAGTATGAAAGGTCCTAATCCATGGGTACAAGCCAAAGGGCAACCTTGGATTGATTGCCAATGTCACCTCACAATCAATCTTTCACTCTTTGGCTTGTTATCTCACAAATTAGCACCTTTCTGATAGGTCACGAAGGTCTGTGCTAAGATTGACAACTTTTCAGGAGATGCACCTGTCATCACATATATATTGGAGCTAGGGTACCATGATGCAACATTTAGATTTTCTCTTTTCCTCTGATGCTGTCTTATTGATGGGGATACAGCATGGATCATTACGGCCTCGACCATTTCAAAGCCTTGCTCAACAGAGTTTCCTTGCTAGGACTGAGATTCACTAGTCCATTGAGATGCTTTCAGTGATGACCTAGTTCATTTGAGCAGAGTAGCAGAGCATATATGGTACACACAGTTACAGAGGGGCTTATCAGATGGAGACAAGTATATATGGTGAGATCAGATATATGTTTCCTTGGTTTGTTTTTGCTCTGTGATGTATATTAAACACCTAGGTTTGTCTTGTTAGGATGATCATGGTGACCTATGCTTATATATATACTAATGCTTGAACTTGTGCTAAGATTGATCAAAGGACTCAATGGTGAAGACTGTTGCTCATGCCATGCTTTATACAAATGTTAAGCCTTAGTGCTATGTTGGTTCAATGTGTCATTTGTCCTCGTCCATCTAGTTCATCCATGATTGATTCTCATCCTATGACGTTGGTTTGATTGAGACCTACAAGATTGAAGATCACTTTCCCCACTTTGACCCCTATGTATGCTGGATCCCATGTTGTTCTGTGTCTCGGCTCTGAGTTGTGCAACAAAACTTGCAGACACCTTGATCCTTTTGGGCCAGGAGAACCCGTTGGTGTTGGTTCCTGAGCTCAGGCGAGTTGGGTTTTGAAGCTTTGACCTCTCTGGTCGGTTGACCTCGATGTTTGGTCCTGACTGTGGATATTCCCCCTTGGTTTCCCGAAGAGTGTCAACTAAAACTCGAAGCAATATGTCTACCATCATTACATGCATTATGTGCTATAAGTTCTATCTGTTGAAATGTAAAGCCCTCAAATAAATGCAAACTGTGTCTTTAAAGTTTAGACACAACTCAAAAAGGGCTATAAAGTGAAATTGTGAAAGGCCTAAAAGAAGTGGATAAATAAATGCTAAATCTAAAGACTGTTGGCCACTATTGAAATGTAATGATTAATTTCTCACGGAGCCTGCAGGTTTTGATGTGAGATGGGGCAAGGGACCGCTAATTCACAGTGTCCCCTAGGATCTCTTCACTACAGTTTCTTGTGTACTCAACGCAAGGGTCCTAGTAAAGATTCTCACGGAGCTTGTTTCTCAGCTTGGATGTGTCTCGTAGACATATTATTAGAGTTGAATTGGCTCTTTTCAAATCAGCTCATCCACTTGTGACACAGCCCCATTCTCTTATTGTTCATCTGTCATGTATATGTCACTGTATTTGTGTGTAATTGTCTATGTTGCATTGGTCTCGGGGACGGGGGGACGAGTTTCTGGGACAGCTAGAGCGCACCCCCAATTTTTCAGGGGACTGCAGGTTGGGAACGACAATTATATAACCTAAAATTTAAAAATATATATATTATATATATAATTAAAAATAAAAATTATTTACATTAAGATAAATCATAAAATAAAAAATCTTTGTAGCAAAATATTAAAATAGCTTCCATGAATTTTTATCATAAAACAATGAAACATTGAAACATCAAAACATACATGTTTGCAGCCTTTGATTGAGATAAATGAGTCATAAAAATGAAAAATCAGAACATGATTGCAGCATGAAATTAAAATATCTGCCATGTAAACTTTATAAAAAAGCTGAAAAATTCAAAAACATAAAAATTTCAATTTCAATTTAAAAGTTAAGAGTTATGAATCATTCATGAAACATAAAAGACTAAATTCTACAAATGTAATCACATAAATATTTTAGTCTTTAAAGTTTAAAACGTGAAATTCATATGCAAAAGGAAGAGTCTATCTATGCTTAAGCATAAATGAAAGGTAGGGTTTAAAGTTTTCAAATTTTTAAATTTTAATTTTTTTTAGACTTTTTTTAAATGTACAGGAAAGGGGACGCGTGGGAGTCCCCGATTGGTCTAGATACTTCGGGGACGTCCCCAAAAAGTCGTCTATTTTTTGGGGTACGTTTAGGGTACGACAAAAAAGTCTCCAAGTCCCCAATGGAGTCCTCGACCATTTGGGGACGTTTCCGAGGAGTTCCAAAGTCCCCAGAACGTCGGAACACAAGGAACGGGTGAAATTTTAGGAGGGATGGGTCCCCGTGCAACATAGGTAATTGTCATCATTCTGAGAGATCATATGGTCAAAGTCAGCTATAAGTCATCTCTCTTTACCTTAGCCTTGTTTTCCACCCTCACCCAACACTAGCACATTGTTTAAACTTTGTAAGCATGGCATGCACAAGAGACTTCCTGAAGGTTCAGTGATCTTTCAAAGGCATAGGTATATTTTACTTATTATTATTGCTGTCACCGTGATTATGAATAAAATGGTTTAAGTTCGGTATTGATATACACCATTGGAGCATTTCTCACCTTGGATGCATGCATGATCATATTGGTACAGTATCTCACCTCCAGTTTGGGTACTTTGAACTTTGACCTAGTGAACCCAGTTGACCATGTCAAACACGATTCCCAAGGCAGTGACTAAAAAAAAACAATGCTTATATTTGCTCCAGACATGCCTAGGAACAATACCGTGGTCTCGGTTTTCAAAGTTTGGCCTCGGATCTCATGATCAGTGATTATTATCACTTTATTATTGGCTAAATGATCATATTTTACTACAGATTGCATACTTTTTGGTTTTCTTAGAGCATTGTAATGTTCCAGGGGGCATGAGTAATCAATGGTACCATTCTACTATGTCTCCAGACACTTCTGTGTAGTCAGTTTGCCCCTTTTCTCAGCCTGAATGAAGTTATAATGATTTTTATGATTTCAGAGGATGTACCACAACAAAATGAACTAGGAAATCACTAAAGAAATCGATTTGGCTTGTGTGGTCAAGGAAATGGCAAGGGAATTTCTCTAGATGATTTATTATGGCTCTCTTAGGGAGGATGTCCCCCATAGGGTGGAATTGGTCAAAATGGCCAAAATAAAAGTGTGTAAAACAAATTGTATCTTTAGAAATATATGGGGGGACCCCCTAATGACCCCCCATGTCCCCTAAGTGTCAAACTTGCAAAAATAATGATTTATCATGTTGTAAAAATGGGCTTTATGAGGTAATTCACCCCTCTTGACTTAGTCATGTTGATCCATGTATTGATCCGTGTAAAAGTGATCTCCACCATCGATGATGTTTTAATTTCAACCGTTGGATGAAAAAGTAAGTTAGGGTTTGTGTCTCTCGAAAGCTATATAAAGAAGAAACCCCCCTCATTGTATCCCATCGGAAATCTTGCACTCTTGGCTCGGGATATTTGAATAAAGAGATTTTTGTAGAAATTCTTGGATCTTCTTTGTGGGATGTTCTTGTCTATGATTGGAAAGTTTATCTTGCTTAGCATTTGAAATATTTTTCCGAGGTATCAAATATTTGGAAGATAGCATTTTGCATGCAGGAGGGTGTTTTCTCTTGGGGCGTTTTTTTGGATCTCTTTTCTCTCGTTTCTCTTGAAAACGTTTTCATAATAAGGGGTTTTTTCAATAGTATCTTTGATCTTTGATATGCTCTATGTTTTTCTTGCCTCTATAGTTCATTTTTCTTGCGTAGCAAATCTCACTTCAGTAGTTTGATTATGCAGGGAAGAGGGGCACACTACCTCACTTGAGCAAATCAATTTCACTTGGTACTTTGTCAAAATTGCTTCAAATTGGCCGAGACAAGATAAATCATCATTTGCAAGGCATCTACAAGATTTTCTGGGTAATATCTACTCTATATCTCTTGTTTTAAATTTCTATTCCGTTAGTTATAAATTTCTCTCGCAAAACTCTCATTTTAAAACCCTCGATTTTTAGATTTATAGGACCCGGTTTGCGACTGGCTTTAAAACTTAAAACCCACCTTGGAAATAAGTTAAAACCCCTTAGTTTAAATTTTCGTAACCATTGGACTCCATTTGCCCATCTAACACACTGGCCGTTCCTCTGGGGGAAAATGCCCTCCTTGGGAGAAGTGGGTATTTTTAGTTTTGCAAATTGGGTATTGCTAGTTTCACCTCCAATTGTTTAATCTTACACCCAACAATCAATCCGAGTGTCTAATTTTGATTAATTTCACCATTTACCCTTAGATCCATTTTTTCATGCTTCAAACCCTAGGGTAAAATTGGGGCTTTTCACATAGACACTCGTCTTCTCTTAGTAACTATGCAAAACTCTTATTAGCTACCCTACTAAGAGATTTAATTGAGTTTCCCTAGGTTATCCACTTGCATTCTTTAATTTTAGAGTCATCTTGGTTATAGGGACGCTCTTGGTTATAGGGACGCCCCTTGGGCTTAGTACTTTCATCGAGTCCGAAGTGTCGATATCCTTGACTGGCGTGACATCTGAGTTCTTTCAGAGGTCTTGGATATCGTAGGTTGTGACTTTAGTTGCCTTTCCTCTGCCATCCTGGATAGGATCACCCTATGGGGCAACTACAAGATTCGTGATAACAATGCACATTGTCACTATTACATCCTAGAGTGCCTGATGCATCCTTTCCAGACTTACTAGAGCGAGGGGTTTATTTTTTTATTGTAAAGGCCAAGCTTTTGGGGCTATATTATGTAGAGTGTTGATTTTTGGGCTAAACACCCTTGATCAAGTCATGGCAGGTTCTCTTGGTTTTCATTCCAGGAAGTGTTGGCTTAGTGGCATTGTTGATTGCCTCTTGATGGGCGAAAGTCCCCCATCTTGTTGGGCCATTTAGACCTTGGGTTGGTGTCTATTGCTTCTTGTAGTGGGTCCAATAGGACACATGACCGCACTCATACTTTGCTCTGTAGAGGTCGTTGTGTGTGTAAGGGTTGTCATACCCGATTTAGCACACCCCATTTTGCCCACTTGGACCTATTGTTTTGATAGAAAATCACTCCTCATGGTCTCTAGACCAATGACATCATTCTTTAAAGAAAAAGCCTAAGCATTTGAGGGATAAGCATTTGTTGGGGTTAGTTGGGGCATGATGTCGTCCTTTTGGCTCACCTTGCACTGGGTGGAGCACAATTTCAGATTTTTATCTTTATTTTATGTCATTGTGTGGCCAACCCCCTAAGTTTATGGGTGCACTAGCCCAAATTTTTATATTTTGTCATTAACTTGTAGGCCCAATTTTGTAAAAGGTTGAGGGTTGTCTCATATAAATAAGGCAGCCTCACCTCATTTGTAAATCATGGACAAGGGTTCAAATTATGAAATCTTTTATCTTTCTCTTGGTTTATGAGAGCATTTAGAACTTATGCAGATGGCATATTTGGTAAACATAACTATTTGGATTTTGGTCATGTTGACAGTTGGTGGATAATCTATTTCAGTTTTCATTCCATAAGTTAATGCTCTACTTCTTATTATATGGTTTTAAAATTTGTATGTTTGTAATTGCTAGATGGTTTGTATTTGTAACTTTGTAATTGTTAGCAACTAGATGCTTGAATGATTAATCATTAATGGACTATGGTAGTATGTTACTATGTAGTAATGTACCATGAAATAATGAATATTCATCTAGAAGTAGTATAAATATACACGTTTCACATATTCTGCAACTAATTTGGCATTCTACATGTTTTTATATATATATATATATATATATATATATATATATATATATGCTCTCGATACGCTTCGCTCCTTAACTTTTTTGGAAAATGGCGTTCCTGAGCTCCCGCTCCCACGGTCTGGAAACCTTGCTTCACATATTCCAATGTCTTTCACTTATTTCCACTTTTTATTTGTCTGCTGATAAATAGGACGCTGAATTTAAGATGCCACTGTAAAGTTCTGCTGCGTATACTGTAATTACCAACACTAGAAAATGCTTAGAGGACCAGAAAAAAACTTGGCCTAAGGTAAGTGACAACTGTATTGATAAGGAGAATTTAATTAACCACTACATCTGCAAAAATGGTCTGCTAAAACTAGTTTTGATAGTGCAGCAGAAATTCACTGTGATAGTCTGTAGTAGGTTGGGTTTTTCACGATTTCAAGTGTTCTACACCACTGATTTATACGCCCTTGAGGATTTGTGGACAAATCCACTAAGGCGCACCAGATTTATGGATTAGTTTTGCAAATTTTCCAATGTTTTTTGAGTTTTGAATTTTCTAATTTTTGGGGGATTTAGGGTTTTTCAGAGTTTTAGGTCTTTTTTACCAAGGTAAAAGTTGACACGCTTAGAGATCTGTGGATAAACCCATTTGGCTGAATTCATAGAGTGGATCAGAATTTACAACCTCCAAGTATTTTGTATTTTTGGAAATTTTCAGATTTTTAGGGTTTTTATGCATAAAATTGCAGCAAAATAAAGTACAAGTAAATTGATAAAAAAATGAAATTAAATGACAAGCAAGGGGATATGATTTTTGTCTCAATCCCTAGGGCATTGAGAGATCAATGATCAACGTCCCTCTCTTGAAATGTCTTTCAACAATTGCAATTTAGGGCATCACAGAGTGACCTCTAGGGTTGGGTAGGTGAGGCTAACAAGGGAAAATGAAGAAGTCCAAGGCCCTAATTAGCAATAGAGAACCCCTCGGGAGAACATTCTCTTTATACAAAGTTGACAAAATATTGATAAAAAGCCTTAACAATTCAGAAAAATGCACCATGAAAGCACCATTTAAACTAGCTAGGAGCATAACTTACCAACATCCGCACAAGAAATGAGCAAAGAAAAGCCTTAAGGTTGCACTTGTGCATGCGTTCTTCCAACTAGTCTAGCATCAACCTTTAGCATTTGCAAAATGAAGCCCTAGAACATTACTTCATCCACCTTCAAGCATTAAAGAGCATCTCAAGAGAAGTGTGCATCACATTAGAGCCTCATAGAGTAGGAGAAAAAGAAAAAGGATCATATTAGAACCGTTGTCTTATGATTTTACCATGACGTGAGGATGTCTATTTATACTTTTCATCCTCTACCTTTTAGATCTTGAGCCTACAAGTCTAAAATAAAGTTAAATTAAAAACTATCCTATTTTTTAGGGTAAATTCCCCACAAGTTGGGAAATAAGCCTAAAAATGGACAAAATATAGCAAAATAGACTAAAATAAGGCTTCACTTAATGGAATAGTGAGCCTAAGGGGGACATCATGCCCCAACAAACCCAAAAATGATGCTTATACCTCAACGCCCCCCTTTTCAAGCTTGTAGGCTCAATGGTGGAAGAATGACGTCATAGGGAAAAACACTAGAGAAGGGGTTTCTTAGTGCTAGAAATAGGTCCAAGTGGGTGAAGGAGGTGTTCTAGACAGGGGACAATAACCCTTTACAAGACGCAATCACATCTGCATAACAAAAATGTGCCCTAGTGGGTCACCCCAGAATGCTCGGACGCTAACCCATGGGCATAAAGCCTTTCATGGTGGGGACATCCACACATCGATAGACTAAAATAAGGCTTCACTTAATGCAATAGTGAGCCTAAGGGGGACGTCATGCCCCAACAAACCCAAAAATGATGCTTATACCTCAACGCCCCCCTTTTCAAGCTTGTAGGCTCAATGGTGGAAGAATGACGTCATAGGGAAAAACACTAGAGAAGGGGTTTCTTAGTGCTAGAAATAGGTCCAAGTGGGTGAAGGAGGTGTTCTAGACAGGGGACAATAACCCTTTACAAGACGCAATCACATCTGCATAACAAAAATGTGCCCTAGTGGGTCACCCCAGAATGCTCGGACGCTAACCCATGGGCATAAAGCCTTTCATGGTGGGGACATCCACACATCGAAGAGGCAGTCAACTGTGCCGTAAAGCCAAGTGTTTCTAAGAGTGAAATCAAGGAGACTGGACATGGCCAATCCAGGGGGACAACAACCCCTAATTCGAATATCATACAATACATTCCACTTTGGCCCTTACAATAAAAATTTTGGACCCCGCACTCTAGGTTAGGCCCTGTTGGAGTACCGTAACAGCTCTGAGGCGTAATAGATGGTGAGGTAGCCAAGTCAATCTCATGGCCATGCCGTGATATTAGTGACAATGATGATTCTAATGAGGAAGGAATGCCATAAGATGATGAAGTTTCTTTTGGTGATGAGAATGTGCCATCAAAAAAAAAAAAAAAAATGTAATACCATCACACAAGAGGCCCAAAACTAGTGGAATTTATGACATGTTTGATGTGAAGGGAAGGGAAGGTGTTGATTTTGCAATAGCAAGATTTTCTCTTGCATGTGGCATCCCTTTCAATGTAGCCCGCTCACCATATTTTGAACAAATGCTTTGAGTCATTAATGATGGACCTCTAGGGTAGAAGGCAATTGTATGAGAAGCTCCAAATTGTGTCAGTGGGAAAGCCGGAAGCATGTCTTGAGAAGGCAATGGCACCATTGAAGGCACCTTGGAGTGTAGATGGATGCTCCATTGTCATGGATTGTTGGACTGATTGTTGGTATCGTCCATAAACATTATTGTCTTTTCCATATCAGGTCCATATTTTCTAAAAGCCATTGGTTGTTCTAGGCAAGAAAAGAACACTATGTTCTTGAAAGACCAATTATGTGATACCATTGTGGAGGTGGCAGCATCCAATTTTGTTCAAGTTGTTACTAATGCATCCCCAGTGTGCAAAGCAGTGGGGATAATGGTCCAAAAGAAGTACAAATTAGTGACGAGTTTTTGTTTATCTTTTTTAAATTTAAATGAAATGCAATTTTGGTTTTTAATTACAATCTAATTTTGTTTTGTAAATTTTAATATTTATTCATTGTTCATAAATCAGAATCTATTTTTTTTTTCATTTGTGAGTTCTTGATGCAATGTAAACATATCTTTTGGATGACATTCACAGTGGATACCTTAAATAATGCATTGAAATACATTGGGAAAATTGATTGGATTCATGAGGTAATTGAAAATGGTTTCAAAATTCAGATGTTCATATGCAACCACCATAATTCATAAGCCATTTATCCCAGGGATGCCAAAATGGAGCTTCTTAAACCAATTGATACCAGATTTGAAACTCACTACATTATGCTTAGCGGCTTTTGGAGATTAAGGGGGCTGTAGCCACCACAATTATCAGTGATATGTGGGACTAGTGGAAACAATTTAGCTAAGATGCTGCTATGGAGGTGAAGTGGTTGATTTTAAATAATCGCTTTTTGGTTGATGTCAAATTTGTAGAGTATTGAGGTGCAGTGAAAGGAGTGTCTGGGATACACGAAGTAGCATGCAATAATTCTTTCATTCACTAAAATAGAATATTAAGGAATCATGAAAGGAGTGTGTGGGATAGTGTGTTTTCAAACATGAAGAAACACCAAATAGAGTCAACACCCCTATTCTTTGACAACCAAGGGGTGCTCAAACTAGCAAATAATCCAATCTTCCATGAGCAAACCAAGCATGCAGAAATACATTGTCACTTTTCATTAGACAACTTGTAGACTAAGTTACTTGACACGAGGACACGTGAATACGAGCATCCGACATGGACATAATGACCTTTGGAATTAGGACATAGAGGACACATTATATATTTTAGAAACTAGAACATTTACAAATATTCAATAGAAATTAGAATCAATACACATTACACATTCACAAATCACACTGCATATGTCAATGATAGACTCGTAGATTCATTCCCTCCCCCACCCAGCTTTTCCCTAGGTTCTAATTTCCTTGTTACATGCTTACACAAAGGGTATTTCTTCTCTTGGGCTTCTTGTCTTGCTATTACAGGGTCATATACAACACCAACAAACCACTCGCAACAAATGGAGCAGTAGTAGCATTAGATAAACTCTATCTTGGATTTAGAGAAGGAGAGACACCATCTGGGATATTCTTCCCTCTCCTTTTCCCTTTACCGGATGCCCTTAATGACTGAGACATCCTTCTTGTAGCCTGCTAGAAAACTTGCAATGCTTGCAATGCTCCCACTAAAATCCACCTTCAAGTCACTTGCAATCCCTTGGAAAACCTTCTAATGCTCTTCACCTACCAAAAAAATTTAAAAAACCCCTCTCAGAGCTCAAGCTTCATTGAAAAATGTGAATGAATGAGGGTAAAAGTGTCATGTTTTTGGGACACGGTTCTCATAGGTCAGGATATGTTTTGACATGGTGTCGGACATGTTTTTAGACATGTCCAAAACACGTGTTTGACAGTGTCAAGACATGTTTGTGTCCGACACATGGACATGGGACACTTCAGGCTGTTGACCACCAAAACCAACTAGGTGGACAATGATGTACCATGCACATGTTGGATGTGCCTTGAAGATAAGAATGAAGTACTTAATGATTATATCAAGCGAGGTAGCTCTTCTTCTCTTTTTCTCTCTATGAAATTTCCGCACCCCTGCGGGGGATTTTGTAAGGATATGTCAGCATGAAGTTCTAGTTTTTTGTAACTTAATCGCCTAAGATTTAGTCATTAGGGAAGTCCTTTCATCGAGTGTTTTTTCACTTGGATAATTAAAATTTCTTTTTAGAGATTTTAATTATTTGAGTTTCTCAATCAAAATTACCTCCAAAGTGGTGAAAGGTGTTCTAGTGATCGAGTCCATGGGGTGATTGGGTCCTAGGAATGTTCTATATTACCATGCTAGATATTATCCAGAGTCCTGCGGAATTTCATTAAGTTTTGCATAGGTTTTTTTAATATTTGGTCATTAAAAATTGTCACTCAGGACAATTTGTTGTAATGTAAAAGAGGGTTACTTGGTCCTTTTTAATGTTGTATAGGGGTATGGGTACTCAAGACAAATGGCATGAGCCCCCCTACATCCTTGGGCCAAGTTTGAAGTCATTCAGACAAGTATTATTATGGTTTTGGTCAGTTTTGCCCAGGTCAGTCATGGAAATCAAGAAATTGGGCATTTAATTAGAGAGCCAAATTTTGGAAAAGTGACTATAGTCACTTGGGGTGGCCAAGTAATGTTTATATTATGTTCCTAAGACAAATTTAAGACCCAAAGCCCCCCCCCCCCCCCAAGCAAGCATATAACAAGTTTTGAGTTGCCGAATCTAGGAGGTGCCCCTTTCTCTCTTTGATTGGTTGGGTGAACTAAAGTCAATGGAAAGGGCCCCACTATGGTGGTTTCTTCTCCATTTGACATAACAATAAGGTTGGAAGCATTAAATTGAGGGTTTCTCTCCCCATATTTGAGATCTCAAACCTTTGTTTTGCCCTCCTTGAGCAAATTCGCCCCCCCTCTCTCCCTTGTGACACTTGTCTAGCATGAAAAGAGCCTCTCTCTTTCATTTTTCCCATTTAAGGAGGCTTCCCCTTCTCATTTAGGTTACACAAAAACACACTCATACCCACTCTCTTGCTCATGCTCTCATTCTTTCTCTTGCTCTCTTGCCCTTGCTCTTGCTTGGGCCATTGTAATTTTCATCCATTTGGATTTGGTAATCAAAATATTTGGAGGAATCTTGTGTGCATTGTTCCCATTGATGATGTGCTTCCATGCTTAAGGAGCTACACAAGTTTGGTTGGCCAAGGAAGCATACTAATTTGCTTTGGTAAGATTTATGGTATTTGTATTCCATAACTTTTGCGAGTTTTCATTCTTGTAGTAAAGAAGTTCATATATTTTCTAGTTTGAAGTTTATGATTTCTTTGCTCATTATTTGATTCTCACCTTCTAGTAGTTGTGTAGTGAAAATCTTATAAGTTGCAGATTATTTGGATTGAAGAGTGGGATTCCTCGGTTGGATGCCCCATTGCTTCACTTCTTGAAGAACAAATGACCAATTTTCTGCATTTTAATTTTAGTTTGTTTAGTGTTTTAAATCTGATTTTAACTCTTATATACTCAAGTATTTTCAAAATTATTCATTTGGCAACTTTGTATAAATTTTGTATATATATTGCACTAACATACTAACTTCCCCAAAGTGACTTTGGGCACATTTTATCATTTTATGTTTGCTGGTTTTTAGCAGGTTAGTGACAAAACAAGGAAAAATTCTGTCAAATTTCAGCCATAGAAGAGTTTTAAGGCCACCCCAAAGGAAGAGCTTCAAGGACATCTCAAGAAAGGGAAAAACACGGTTTTTCTCACTCTTTTTACCTCTTTCTTTACGCTAAAATTTCAGCCTTTGTAACAAGTCCAAGAGAGTCTCTTGGACTTGATTTCTTGCTTTGCATTTTCAGTTAAATCAAGTCTCATTTATTTGCCATCCATTGCTAGCAATAGAAGTTGGGCTTGCCCACCTTTGCATAAACAATTGTTGATTAGCGTGGGTTCTAGATTAGTTAGAGTTTCATTTTGTTTTATTTTCTTCTTTATGTTTTGCCCGCACCTTGTAAGTGATTTGGCTTTGCCGTCCTTGCAATATCGCGTTGGCTAGCATTTTATTCCAAGTATCTGCTTATTTCTTTTTTTTTGCCTGCACTTCACAATTGAGTAGGCTCTACCTCCATTGTGATATCGCGCTTGGCTTGTTTTGTTTATTTCTTCTTCATGGATAAAATTTACCACAAGCTCCGTTTTTTCCCCGTATCCTCTCCCCCCGTCGGTTCGACCGATCTAGGGTGACGAGAAAGGGCAAAGATTTGTGTTGGCTAGTTTAATAGGTACCCAGATAAGTATCTTCATTAGAAAGGAGAAAAAGAAGCTTGACCCGTGGAGCTAGTGGGGTAGAGGCCGTAGGGGGCTTCGTGGCACTTTGTGTCCTCCAGTTGAGCACCCAACAAGTTTCGAGTTTGACTCGTGGAGCTAGGTGGGAACCTTGTGTTCCCATGTTGAGCACCCGACATTCTCTCTCTAATTGAAGGAGATAGTCTCTTGGGGTAGACATCTAGAATATTTCATTTCTTTGCAATAAACACCTTAATTCCCTAAGTCAAAGAGAGACATAAAATTTACTAAAACTTACAGGACCACTTGCATAACATTGTTACAATCATTTACATTTCTCTACTTTGTAATCACTTTATTTTAACTTACTCATTTATTGGAAGTCATCATGTTCTTGTATATTTGTTAAGGTAAATGAGTTGATGCTTTAGGAAAATTATTTGAAGTTGATTATTGTGACTCCATAGCCCGAGTAGAGACGGCACTGGTCATTTTGATTATTTGATTGTTTCCCTCTTTCATACATTACTGGTTGATTGTTAAAGGGTTTGCTTGACATTGAAATATTTGCATCACTGCATGCTGATTGTAATTTTTTGTAATTTACAACTCCCAGAAAACATTTTTAAAAAAAAGAACTTAGTAAGTAGGGACTACCCTCCTTGGCCTTTAGGAGTTGTGGTCTAAACGGAGGAGTTTAGAACCGAGGTGACAGTGGGTTCTCAACTCATAAGTTGCCCTTGGGAACACACACAACGATTGGGAGACTTACCTGTGTCCAAGTGTGTTTTAGGCGGCAACAGAGGCCAAAAGGTCGTGTTCGGTTACGTAGTTTGTAGATGATGGATCTATTGAGTTGTATTGTCCCAAAGAGGACCAAACAACAAAGACCTTTACTAAGTCTTTGAGTCTTAACAAAATATGTACAATTTTAGGATAAGCTTGGTATGTTTAGCAGATTGACCCTTAAGGGAGGGTTTTAGAGTAATATCAGATTGATAATGGTCAATTAATCATTAGACATAGGTATTAATAAAATCATTTTGACTTTTGGGTATATTATGCTTTGTTTCACTTATGTGTGGTTTCTTGGTCTATCCCACATTCATAAAGTGGATTTACTTAACTAGTATGTAATCTTTTATAAAAAAACCTTTGACATCTCATTTAATGCAATGCGATACAAACAGGTCTCTTTACTTGTCCCGCTTTCTAATAGTAGATTAATGTATGCAATGACAAATTCCTTTGCTTAATACACAGGTCAACGACTCTCTGAATTGTTAGATGAATGCCTATTTCGCGATTCTCCCTGAATCCACAACACATAAACATTGAATATTTGCCAATATTTGGAAAGATAAAATTTCCATAACATTGTAGAGACTCATGTAGAATAGATTCCCGAGTTAGAACAAAGGTTCACCAATAAAACAACATTGACAAGGTAATCCAAGCTATAATCACAACTCATGTTTTACTCATCTCGAAACCTACCTCTAATACTATGTCAGGGTTTTAAGAAAAGCCCATGGCGACTGAGTGGAATGGCAATGTTAAAAATACCTTTAAACAATGAAGCACATTTTTGTAAGATCTAGTGTGTGTGTGTGTGTGCATATTGAATTATATTGTGCATCTCAATTGATGTTAGAGCCTCACTAGTAAATAGGTTTAGGGTTTATCCCCAAGACACTAAAGGGTGGTATCGCAAAAACCACTAAAGTGGTTAATGATAAATGAAGTAGTCCAAAAGGTCCAACAATTCCCTCAAATTGGGTTTACATAAGATATTTTCAGTCTCTAATCGTATAACTTTGCTAGAGACTATTTTCACCAGCTTATGGAATCAAACTACCGTGGGAGATATGGCATTAAGGGGGATGTTGAAAAAAGGGGTAATCTTCGTTTTCATACAAGGCTTACCTTTTTTTTAGTGGGTATTTATACATCTTGTCTCATTTTGTATTTTTCCTATCATTGACCTTAAATTGTAATTGGGCATTTATAAGCCCTGCTTTTTTGTATTTTAGTCATTATTGATCTTATATTGAATTGTTTATTTATATACTCACTCTTTTGTATTTATGCAATGACCAATCTTATATTGAGTTGGGTACTTACTCTCATTTGCATTTATAATTTTTCTCCATGGCTTCGTGTTCAACACAAGGAGGAGATGTTGAAAATTGTGTAAGCTTCACTCTTGGCTAAGACCAACCTCATTATTATATTTGGATTTGGTTAAGGTCGAGCTTGTTAATGTGGGCCCAAACCTACTGTTGCCGCCTAAAACACACCTCACCACAAACAAGTCTCCCAATCGTTCAATGTGTTCTTGAGGGCAACTATGAGTTTAGAACTGAATATCACCTCGACTCTTAACTCCTCTGTTTAGACCCCAACTCCCAAAAGGTCAAGGGGGTAGTTCCCACTTGCTATGTTTCTTTAAGAAGTTTAACTGGGAGCTGCAGATTATTAATGTTCCACAAGTTAAATGGCAAGCGACCATGCAAGTGTGCAATAATGTAATGACAAGCAAATCATTTTTTGTACATGAATCAAATACAATTGCAAGAGAAAGATGAATAACTATCACTAAACCAATGCCTACTTAGTTTGGGTTAAGGAGTCACAAACTTATAAAAAGATACAATAAAATATTGCCAAAATATACAATTTGTGCTTTAAACCATTCATTCACCACAATAATCAAGTAATCACATCTAACACATGTAAAATACTTTAAGCAAACCAATATGTACGAAATATGCTTGTAAGAGATTGAACCAAATAATAAGGAGAACTATGAAAGTAAATAAAATAAAAGGTTGTGATGTTTTGCAAGTGGTCCTGTAAATTTGAGTTTGTTTTATGGTCTCTCTTCAGCTTAGGGGATTAATGTTTGTACAATAAATGCAAAGCTAACTAGTGTGTGTGCCTCTAACCTTTATCCCTCAATTGAGAGAAACTATTGGGTGCTCAACAAGAGAGCACAAGGCTCCCTCCTAGCTCCACAAATCAGTTCCAAGGATAGGTATGGTGCTCAACACTAGGACACTAAGTGCCACGAGGCTCCCAACAACCTCTACCCCTCTAGTTCCACAACGAGTCCTTATTTTCTCAATATTGCAATAAATTGTTAAAGTCCCTATTATTATAGTCAATTCAATCTCTTGCCCTTTCTTGTCACCCAAGATCAGACGAACTGGCAAGGGGAGTGAATACAAGGCCAAAGCGTTGCAATATTTATTTCACTCTAAACAAAAATTAACAACTATGGACAATACAAGCCAACACGATATTTGCAAGGGTGGCGAAGCCAACTCACATGCAAGGTGTGAGAAATATGAAAATACAAGAAAATGTAATACAAACCAACATGATTTTGCAAGGATGGTAAAGCCGAACCACTTGCAAGGTGTGGGTAAATAAAAATTTGAAAAAAAGAAATACAAACTAAACTAACCCCAAGCCAATCAACAATTGCCTATGCAAGAGCGAGAAAGCCCAATTTTCGTTGTAAGCAATGGATGGCAAACAAATGAAATTTAAATGCAACTTGAAATGTAAAATAAAATCAAGTACAAGAGACTATCTTGGACTTGTTACAATGACTGAAATTTTCAGTGATAAAAAAGAGAGCAAAGAGGTAGAAAAAGAGTATTTTCACCCCGTCTTGGTGTTGACCATGAAACCCTTCCTTTATGGTGGCCTTTGCACCCTTATACAACTGAAATTTGGCAAAGTTTCTCCTTGTTTTATCACTAACCTGCTAAAAACCAGCAAACAAAAAATTATAGAATATGCCCAAAATCACTTTGGGGAAGTTCAGATGTTAGTGAAAAATATATACAAAATTTCTTTAAAATTGCCAAGTAAATAATTCCAAATAAACATGAGTATATAAGAGGCTAAATCAACTTACAAACAAAAAACAATATTCATAAATTTATATGTGAGAATGAGAAATTTTGCCCTTTGCTCTTCAAAATTTGAAAAAACGGGGCATTTAATTGAGGAATCCTACTCTTCAATCCAAATAACCTGCAACTTATAATATTTTTGCTACACAACTAAAAGAGGGTGGATTCATATAATGAACAAATAAATCATAAACTTCAATAAAAAAACGTATTCTTTCCTACAAAAACAAAAACTCACATAATCTATGGCAAATAAATTACCATAAACCTTACAAAAACAAATAAGTTTACTTCCTTGGGTTTCCAAACTTGCGTAGCAACTTTAGCATGGAAGCAAATCATTCAAGAACACAATGGGACACAAGATTCTTCCAAATATTTCAATTAACTAAACCAAATGGCTGAAAATTACAATAGCCCAAAAATGGGAGAGAATGAGAGCAAGCAAGAAGAGAATGAGCAAGAGTATCAAAAAATGTGTAACCCAAATGAAGAGGGGAAGCCTCCTTAAATAGGAAATGGATGAGGAAAGAACCCAAGTGCATGCAAGCCACTTGTCAAAATAAGAGAGTGGGAGCTCAAAGAGATGGGCGCACTTCTCTTGGAGACGCCTCATAGGGTGAGAAACCAATTAGAAATGGAGAAAAACACCCCTCTAATATTTTTAATTTTCTTTGTAGGTCCAAAAGGGGGACCACCAAACTGGGATCCCTTATGTTGGCTTATTTTTAATTATCTCAATTTCCATGAAGAGGGAGGGCACCCCCTAGGGAGACAACTTCAAACTTGTGTTGCACTTGCATGGGGGGGCCTTTTTGCCTCTAATATCACCTTAGGAACATGACTTTATGAAACAATTTTTCCACTCTCCAATTAACTTTAGACACTTTCCAAAAATTTGTCAAAGGAATCAATCGGGGTTTGCAATTAAATTTTTCATTAAGATGGTGAACCTTCGAAAATTTTTGATTCTGGACGAACTTCAGTGAACCCAATCGATTTTCTGGTTGATTTATTGGATGTAAAATTCAATTCGAATTTGGCTTGCAGTTCGTCTTGAAGTTTGGTGAACTTCAATGAATTTGTTCAGATTTGCTTGAAGTTCGGCGAATTTCGAAACTGAACCTTGAAATTCGCCGAAAACTGTGACATAGCACTTATTTATAAAGAGGCCAAAGCCTCATTTCATATCGTCTCACTTGAGCAAATATATCACTATTGTTATTATATTGAGAGGCACAGTACCCAAACAATTATTGTGTTATGGATTATCTTTATGTGACGTGTGACTAATATCTGTATGTTATGACACGAAATGAATGATTGCCTACCATTCCTAACAATCCCTATCCATGGGCTTCTTGTTTGGGTTCCCACTACCCATTCCCCTGTCACAATCCCTTGAAGGACAACCAGGTGAGCTAATTAGTTACCATTCTAGGGTGTTAATGTGAAAGGCTTTATAATTGATATTAGCTAAAACTGCCATTTAATAGCCATTTTAGGCTGTTTAATCTAAAAGGATATTTATTTATTGTTGAAAAAAACATGTCAGGCACCTTAAGGAAAGCCCTGTTATTTTAATCCTCTGGAGTAGTTATATTACTTTGTTTTGCTAGTAAAAGCTGTAGCTGTCTTGCAGGGAGATGAGCTGAAGAAGCAGATTGGAGCAGCTGCTTATATAGAATGCAGTTCAAAAACTCAACAGGTATCTAATTTATAGCTATATATCTTGCATCGGGTACCCAGGAATATGTAATGAGATTTCCCTACCCCTCTTGGTTTTTGTTCTAGTTGTTATGTTGAGATGTATTTATCCCTTTTTGTTGATTTGAAACTAGATTTTTTTAATCTTGAAAGATACAGCAGACTAACCCAGTGGCTGATATAAGAAATGCAAAACAAGTATGTTCCGATGAATGATGAGGATCTTGGACCTTTGTTTGATATTCTCATTTAAGAGTCACTTTATGGAATGATAACAATTTATTTGTCACGGCTCTTGATTGCAGAATATCAAGGCTGTTTTTGATGCAGCAATCAAGGTTGTCATTCAGCCACCAAAGCAGAAGAAAAAGAAGAAAAGGAAGGCTCACAAGAACTGTTCTATTATGTAAGTACGGTGTTAAATTTTCTGTATTGGAATTTCAGATTTTATCCCATGGAGAAAAGCGTGGAAAAGCACAATGCTTGATGGTGGATCATTAACTTTGATTAATTTCTGAAAGTGAGATTCTTCTAGTGAGTTGTATTAAAGATGTGTGGTTGTGATGAGAGCCTAAAAACAAATATCTACTAGTTGACCTGTAACGTTTTATATGTTGATAGCCCCATACTTGGGTGTGATGCTCTAATAAATTTGTGTGCTTGTAAATGTAATTATATATTTATTGTATCATGTCTTAAGCTGAAGCTGAAAAATATACATTCTATAATCCAAATTTTGTTCCTCGAGAAGAAAAATATATAGTTTTCCAACTACATTTGATGCTGTCGTTACATGCATATAGCTGTTCAGGCTAGAATGAACCTAGGCGCAAACATTTATTATAGATATGGATGAACTTGCTTCAGTTTACCACTTGCAATATAATTGCTTTAGGTTGCAAATCGTGAGCATATAGGAGATGATCCCGTTGGTTTTGAAGGCACTGGATGTGGCCCAGAATATGGAGCTTCATCATCATAATGGGAAACACAAATACACAATACACATATCAGCTCGATATTTGAAGTTGCATGTAATTTACTGGAATCAAATTGCCATTCTAGGTCTTACGATTTATATGTTTTCAGGAAATGCACTAAATAAATTGATTCAAGTCCTCGTTTCGAGGGAAAATGTCAACTGACTGCACAAGTGGATCATGCATTAGTTTGAAGTTTTGAACAATCATAAATTTCAATAAACATGTTGTGATTATGCTGGTATATTTGTTAATTTACTGTTACTTGTATCAATTGCTGATCACGTTTTCCTTAAAATATGGAGAAACATACTATTGTAATATTGAGTAAAGTACTGTCACATTTTTAAGTGTCCTTAGGCACCATGTTGAAGTCAAGTTGGGATTTTTATGCGAGCAACTTTTACCTTGAGTGCTTGCATTTTGTAGCCTACTTGACCACTTTTGTCAATAGTTTCCCACACAAAAGTCAATTAGATGAAAAGTGGATTGTAATAAACCTTAGTATATGTTGATGACTGTAGCTCGGATAGGAACTTATGCATCGTTCAGGTCTCAGACATGCAACTGTCCATATCATCTCTCTAGGTACTTGCTTGAGAGTGCAAGTGACTCTTTCCGAAGTCTAACTTAGGAAAAACACTTTAATTAACTTAATGTTGTCTAATGATTAAAAGTGAACTTAAGATTTTTTTATATCTTTTTCCTAAGTCTAACTTAGGAAAAGCACTTTAATTAACTTAATGTTGTCTAATGATTAAAAATGAACTTAAGATTAAAGGGAATGTAGCCACCATCATGCATGGGGACTGCACAAGGCTAGTAGTTGGCACGAGGCACAAAAGGGGATGCCAAGGAGCAGCGTGGAGTTGTTAGGCGCAAACGCCAGATGTGGGACCGTGGTGCTTACTTCGAAGAAGGGGCTGAGGTCGAAAGTGAGATGTGGGAACATAGGAGACGACATGAATCACTGGTGGAAGGTAGCTATGGGCGGAGGAGAATTGGCAGTGGTGGTAAAGAGACACACTAGCAGGGCAAGGGAGTTGGGCAAAGAGAAGAGGCCATCGACAAGCCAATCACCGTTGCATTAGCCACTAGGTAGCTGCGAGCAGCCTTAATATAGACTGTAGGTAGCCTAGAACAATCGTGGGAAAGCCCATCAGATTGCGGGCAACCCAAAGAATTCGTCATGAAGCTTTTAGGCAATCACAAAGATTTTGGGCAATGCCTAGAAGGGCTCGCGTAGCCCAGAAAAGTAGTTAGGAAGATTGCAGAAGGTTCAGGCAATCCTCGACAGACCCTTAGCAACAACTCAGTCAACATGAAGTAGTTCAGGCATCGTGCAAAGCTTCAAGCACCATACAAAAATTTGTGTAGGGAGCAAAAGTTAACAGGATGGTCACGGTAGGATTAATATACAAAGATAAGTTGGAAGGTGTTTCCAACTACAACCACTAGAAGGCGATTGCCACCTTGGTTCTCATGGAGAACGTATTGTGGGAGTTTGCTAACTCCATAGTGACCCCAATGACAGATCCTATGGACCTAACAACTCATAACTTGAAAGATGTGAAGGCTAGGAGGATTATCTTAGATGTAGTGAAGGATCATTTGATTGCTCACATATCTGAGAAGAAGTCAATTAGTGAAATGTGGGAGGCTTTGATGGGTTTATACTAGAGTAATAACTACAATAGGAAGATGGTGTCGAAGGAGGAGCTTAGGAGCACCAAGATGTCAAAGACATATACCGTAGCTTCTTATCTTACCAGGATCACACAGGTTCGTGATAAGTTGACAACGATTGGGGAGATTGTGATAGGTCAAGAGTTGGTGAGGATTTCCTTGAATAGGGGCACTCTTTGTCAAAAGGATTGTTGCACAAGAGAATCTTCTTATCTAGGAGAGATTTTGGGATGATTTCATCAAGGAGGAGATTCTAGAGGAGTCCATTAGAGGAAATTTCAACTCAAAATGGGCCTTTCAACCCTAATTCAAATTCCATGTCATCATGTGTTAGCCAATGAAATTGCTTTAAATTTGAAATACCGTATAGGTCTTAAACAAATTTTTAATATAAATTTGGGGATAGGTATCATAAAAAAACTACTTTTTTTATTTGTATTTTCGACATATCTCCTTGTGTTTTTACTCAAATTTCGAGTGGGAGAGCTCCCTGGATGCAGAATTAAATTTCGCATCCAACGAGTTCCCACTTTGCATACTTTTGACGGACCCCGCTACCCCAAAAATAAGAAATACCTGAAAAGATGTGATGATGATGTTATCACGTTTTTTTAGGTATTTCTTGTTTTTGGGGTAGCGGGGCCCGTCAAAAGTATGGAGAGTGGGTACTCGTTGGATGCGGAATTTAATTCTGCATCCAGGGAGCTCTCCCGCTCGTAATTTGAGAAAAAACACAGGGAGATATGTCGAAAATACGAACAAAAAAAGTAGTTTTTTTCTTTTCTTCCTCCAAAATTAATAAATATTATTTTATTATTTTAACTATTATTTTATTATTTTCCTTAAGAGGCCTATTTTGAGTTGAAATTTCCTCTAATGTCTATATGGAGGCTGAGAGAAGGGTGATGATGAGGAGAATGTTGCTCTTGCTAGTCAGGTAAAGAGGAGCAAGGAAGGTACAAGTGGAGAGTCAATTTCACAGGCTGTGAAGAAGGACGAGCAAAATCAAGTGCTTTGTGTGCCACAAGTGTGGCCACTATGCTTCACAGTGTCCAAAATGGAAGAAAGAGAAGAGTACATCTCAACATGTAGCAATATTTGTAGAAGCTCAAGTTAAGGAGTTTGTTGAGAGATTCGAGAAGGATTTCTTGTTATTTTTTTTGTATTTATGGCACAATTTCTGGTAGTAACTGGCTCATGGATAATGGGGCTTCTCGTCACTTGACGAGGACACATGAGTTGTTCACTAGGTTGTAAGAGTCATACTCATGTTTGCATGTGGGGCTTGGCACCCATGCCAAGTGTGTTGTGATGAGAGTTGGGATAGTCAGTTTCCACCTAGAGTCAAGAGGATTTTTGGAGGTGATAGATGTGTTGTATTACTGGAGCTCAAGATGATTTTGGTCTCAATATCGACATTGGAAGATAGTGGATACACCATCTATTTTGAGAGGTTGGGTTCTTATTTGGCTGAAGGTGTCTAACATAGACTTAACATGAGTTCTTGGTGTCAGATAATTCAAGGTAAACATGTTACAAGAAAAGCCTTTGGTTGGATCCAAGGGGACATTGGATCATGGATTGATGTCCATAGTAGAGGTCACAGAGCATAAGGGTTTGAAGGGTCATAGACTTGTAGTATGGGGTGTAAAAATTCAAAGGGAAAGAGGGACTTAGCCCATTCTAATTCTGCCAGGAGACCTACTTGGCATGAGATGACATTGATGGATGCTTAGGAGCAGGAACACGCTTCTAAGAGTACATTGAGGGAGAGTAGGACTTTGACGAAGTTTCAAAACTTCATGGCAATGATGTGTAGCATCATTGATTCCGTTCCTTCTAGTGATTAGGGAATAATTGACCAACAAGGTTGAAGGGATGCTGGTGTGCAATAGTGTGTCAGGGTTGGAAGGAGAACCAGTTCAAGGTGGGTCTTTGAGAAGTACCTTCCTCACTAAGAGGGAGTGTTGATGATTGTAGCTCGAACATGTACTTCTGCATAGGCCAGGTGTTACACATGCAAGAATAGTCTATAGGTACTTGCATGAGAGAGCAAGTGATTTTTGTATCTTTTTCTTAAGTTGAGCTTTGGAAAATCACATTAATTAACTTAATGCTTCGAATGATTAAAAGTAAACTTAAGATTAAGTCACAACCGTTGATCTCAAGTGAGGTTTGAGTTTCCCTCAACTCAACCATCGGTCACTTTGGAGATCTAGAGTTAGGGTTTTTGTCATTGAAATGATATAAAAGGAACCCTAAGGAGTGGAGGAGACATAGAATAGTCACACAGAGTGAGTGAGATCTCATTGTTTGGTTGGAGAAGGACTTTCAGCCAAGTGTGCTAGTGCAAGGGCAGAGTTAGAGTAAAAGGAGCAAAGGGAAATACGGGAGATATAAGTCAATTGACAAGATCGAAGAATTGATCTTGAGGCTTGTAAGGCTTGGCTATTTGCTGATTTGTATCTTCTCTACTGGGCCATTTTCCCAAGATGGGAGCTCAGGATTTTATCATAATAAAATCATTAGTTTTGCTTGTTTTTCCCCTTTGGGGTTTTCCAGGGTGAATATTGTGTCACGTGTGTGATTGACTTTGTTTTTTCGGTAATTAGTTAAGAACATCAATGCATTTTCGTTCATAATTTCATAATTATTGGAATTGAAGATAAGGTCTAGGTTTATAAATTAATAAGATAGATCCATTTTAATTTGGGTTTATTAAGCCTAACGAGATCTAAACACAATTGAAATACAAATATCTTAGTGCTTAACAATCTCAAGTTGAGATGGATTTACAAGATCCAAAATTAAGAGTATTTACACAAACATGCACACATACTCTATTTTAGTTTTGTATAAAATTTAAAATTCGCTTGACTTTATTCGGACTAATGTCACAATCTAGATCCATTTTAATACGGGTTTATTAAGCCTAAAGAGATCCAAAAAGAATTGAAATGCAAATATCTTAGTGCTTAACAATCTCAAGTTTTTTTATGGATTTACAAGATCCAAAATTAAGAGTATTTACACAAACACACACATACTCTATTTTCGTTTTGTATAAAATTTAAAATTCGGTTGACATGGATTTACAAGATCCAAAATTGAGAGTATTTACACAAACATGCACATATATTCTATTTTAGTTTTGTATAAAATTTAAAATTCGGTTGACATTAGGACTAATGTTACCATCTCTTTAATAATTATGAGTTGAGTTCAAATTTGTTATACAAGTGTAGCAAATGTTACAAAGCACATATACTCTATTTACAAATTCTTTCACACAAACATGCACATATATTCTATGTTAGTTTTGTATAAAATTTAAAATTCAGTTGACATTAGGACTAATGTTACCATCTCTTCAATAATTATGAGTTGAGTTCAAACTTGTTATACAAGTGCAACAAATGTTACAAAGCACATATACTCTATTTACAAATTCTTTCAAACTTAATTATAACATGCACATATACACTATTTTGGTTTTGTATAAAATTTAAAATTCGGTTGACACTATTTACAATTTCTTTCAAACTTAACTATAACATGCACATATACTCTATTTTAGTTTGGAATAAAATTTAAAATTCGGTTGACTTTATTAAGACTAATGTTACAATCTCTTCAATAATTATAAGTTTAGAACTCACAAAATTGTTACACAAGTGGGACAAATGTTACAAATTCTTTCAAAGTCAACTATAACATGCACATATACTCTATTCTAGTTTTGTATGAAATTTAAAATTTGGTTGACTTTATTAGAATTAATGTTACAATCTCTCCAATAATTATTATTAATGTTACAATCTCTCCAATAATTATTATTAGTTGAGTTGTAGAACTCGTAAACTTATTCGTAAACTTGTAATACAAGTGGGACAAGTTACAAATTCTTTCAGACTTGACTATAACATTCATATACTCTATTTTAATTTTGTATAAAATTTAAAATTTGGTTGATTTTAATAAGAATAATGTTACAATCTCTTCAATAATTATGCAATAATTATGAGTTGTCGAACTCGCAAACTTGGAGCAAAATGTTACAAATTCTTTCAAACTTATCCATAACCTAAACTATTATGGCTTTAATCTAGGTAGTGTGTCCTTTTCAGTGCATTCCTTTATTTTCCATTTTCACTATCAAAAACATTTTTCTAAAAGGGCAAAAATAAATAAAAAGAAAAATATATATTATTAATGTATAAGGGTTTTAAAGTACATGAATTATGACTGTACCCAATAATTTTATTAAATCTTTACATGCTCAATTTTTTTCCCTTTTACATATATTTTTTACTATATAAATTAAATCTTTAAACACAAATTTTTTTCCTTCATATATAATTTCACGATATATTACCATATATATAGTTATATATATATCTCATTAAATCTTTACATGCACATTTTTTTTCCTTTACGAGGTAATATATACTTCTTATGTGTACATTTTTTTTTTATTAAATATTTTTTAATATATTTATATTTCTTCATAAAGTTATTATTATTTTTCATTTATTTTGCACAATACATTATTATCATATATGGTTATTTTTTTCTTTCATATAGTTATTATTGTATTGAGAACAACGAGATGCTATACGATTAGTATTGGGAGATGTTTTCACGTTACGTTATAAAAAAAGAAGTAATTAAAAAAATTCATGTCGTCTCTAAAAATAAAAAAATAAAATCAAAATAGATTAAGCTTAAACCTCGATCTATCAAGGATCTATTAAACACCCAGCGATCACAATTTGTTGAGGTGTAAATTTTTTTCTTGATGTGTAAAAAAATTAAGATAAACAAAATTACACCTCAAGAAATTGGATCCCTCTAATATGGATTTATGTTGATATATTCCTAACTATTTCTTGTCCCCTTTCCATCGATTTCCCACGGCACATACCCATATATAGTTAGTATATATGGAAGTGAGCAAACTCTTTGTCTAATATATTAAAAATGTTTGTTATCATAACCTTTGATATATGAATACCAAAATTGTCTCTCTCATTAAAAATAATCTAGTTATAAAAAGGGATTTTCCTTATAGGAATTTAGTGTTCATAAAACATGATATAAGTTTGCAATAGATAGATTCTCAATAAATTTGAACATGATACTTAAGGCAATCCTTTTTACTCCCAGGTTAATTGTGAGGTAGGAGCAACCACCCACTTTGTTTTCATCAACTGTGTCAAAATTGATCAATTTAGAGTAATTTTAGGTGCTATAGAGCTTGTAGCACTTCCTTGTTAATAAATAGTACAAGCAAACACACCAATAAAATTGGCGGAAAATGCTTTAGCCATTCTCTAGCATTGATCTTCATACCAATGACGTTATTATAAAGTACAATAATCATAGCCACCTCTAGATTTAGATTTCATTGACAACTCATTAGTGGATAAGTATGACAACTCATATAGTGAATAATAACTCATATGAGAGTTGATCTAGGACTTTGTGGTTGTCTAGGGACTTATAGTATAACATTCCCCCCATCAATTACAAGTCTTTTGATATATAAATACCAAAATTGTCTGTCTCACTAAAAATAACTTGGTTATAGAAAGGGATTTTCTTCCTAGGAATTTAGAGTTCATAAAACATGATATAAGTTTGCAATAGATAAAATCTCAACAAAAATGAACATGATACTTAAGGCAATCCTTTTTACTCCAAGGTTAATTGTGAGGTAGGATCAACCGCCTACTTTGTTTTCATCAATTGTGTTAAAATTGATCAATTTAGATTAATTTTAGGTGCTATAGAGCTTGTAGCACTTCCTTGTTAAGAAATAGTACACACAAACACAAGAATAAAATTGGCGGAAAATGCTTTAGCCATTTTCTAGCATTAATCTTCATACCAATGATGTTATTATATAGTACAATAATTATAGCCACCTCTAGATTTAGATTTCATTGACAACTCATATAGTGAATAATAATTCATATGAGAGTTGATCTAGGACTTTGTGATTGTCTAGGGACTTATACTATAACATTCCCCCCCTGTCAATTACAAGTCTGAATAACTATACTAGTAAAGTAACAAGAACTTGTATGATCTTCAATTTGAAACTTTTGAATTGAGCTCTGATGAAGATATGCTTAAAAAATTATCCATCTTGATATTGAATGGTTCATCTTAAATGAACTTTAAGGGAGAGCTGAAATTTTTGGAAGTGAACAATGACCATGTTTGAACATTCCTTGATTTTGTTAGTTGTAGTTGTTGTCTTTTATGAATTTAGTGAACAAATAGGATCACCATTCTGCTATAAGTGAACAAAACAGATCATATAGTGCTATCTAAAATAATTTATTTGATGTATATAGTTTGTTGATTTGAATGATTGGACTTATCAATCTTAGGACTAAAGGAACTTTGATATGCACAACCATACCTCTCTCAACCTCTCTTGAACCACTACCATGAGTACCATGGAGGATCTACCAGGCCCTAAGAATTATAGAGCTTTGATACCATGTTAAGAAATATAACAAGCAAGTAGAAGAATAAAACTGGTGGAAAATGCTTCTCTAGCATTGATCTTCATAATAATGATGGTATTATACTATACAATGATCATAGTCACCTCTACATCTATATTTCATGGAATACTAAGTGATAATAATAACAACTCATTTGAGAGGTGATCTAGGACTTTGTGATTGTCTAGGGATTTATAGTCTAACATTCCTTTCCTAATTAATGTTCAAACTAATAGTGATGCTACAACATTTGTTCCAAATTCTCCACCTTAAATTATAATTTACGCACACAAAGGTCTTGCAAACATAGGTTGGATTTTAGATTTCTCATTGCACTATCAAGGCCTTGACTTTTCATTTTGAAATTGTCTTCTCTTTACTTATGCAAGTCAACATTTTTATCTTTTATGAAAAACACTTTTCAGGATGGCTAAGATCTACGTAAATAAACTAAAAACTATTTCCATTATTCTTTAACCCAAATGCTCTCATAATGAAACCCAAATGCTAGCATTAGAACAAATAAAATCCTTCATTTACACTCATTCTTGTTCTCACCTTCTATATGCTTCATTTCGACGCAAAATGCTTCTATGTGAATAGATTATTATTTATAGAGGATCGCTCACACAAATGAATTTATCATTGAACATGACACCATATATTAAATCATTATTAAACCAACCCTTAGGATCTTTGGAGTTTGTTTGCACTCCTAAGCTTGAATATTAAGTGACCTTCCAATGCGTATGAAATCAATTACATCAAGCCCTTTGGTTTATCATCAAAGGGTCTTCCAATCTTCCAAAATTAATGGGCCAAGATATAACAACTTTACTATTGAGAATATAGTTGTCATTGATGTCAAAGGTGTTCACAAATGACAAAGGAATAACCACTAGATATGGTAGCAAGATGAGTTCAACAATGACAAAGGAAAAGGTTGAGTGTATGAGTGAAGAGAGAGTGTGGAGTGGAGAGTGCAGAGACTGTGTTATAGGAGATCGAAATTGTCTATGCCTAGAGTGTTGCAGAAAGGAATTGATTGTTCCTGATCAATTCTGTAATGTCCTCTTCTGCTTAGACATTGAGGACCAAACCGCTAACCTATGTGATTCCTATAAATTCGAGCGGTTACTGATAGTTAGGGAATCAACTGAAGACTGATGCCATCTACAAAAAATCTAGGGCATCAATATTATATCACCATTGGGTCGAAGAGAGCCATCGGAGCCAAATGCCACCGGCATGCATGACATCTAAGCATTATTTAATGATGCATGCACCCAATTAAGTCTCCATGCGCATGCATGCAAGTCAACTGCAAATTAGAAGTTAAAGTGACCTAATTAAGTCAAAAGTTAGGGTTTTCGCAGTTGAAAGTTATAAAAGAAAGATAAAGTGAATGGAGACTTTACTTTTGATGATTATTGATTTTGGAGCTCTTGAGTAGCAACACAGCGTGCAGCCATAATAGTTGGGGTTGGAGACGACGTCTTCAGCTAACGGGGTTTTGACAGTGAGATATCTGCCCTAGTCTCCTTCAGGATAAACCATCCAGGCTTGTCACCATGTCTATTGCATTCATAATTATCCAATGTTCCAGTATATGCCAGAAGGTTATTTGCAGGTTCATCCGTACAGCTGGGGCATTTAGCTGGAAAACCCAAGTTATTCACCAGGACTCTGGATCATCATATTTTTTCCGCATGTGACCTACATCCCTATTGATAAGACCACTCTACTATATTGAGTGATTATTAGCCATCAGATTGTCTACCTGGGGCAACTAGCAACAAATTACTGAGGTCTGGGGGTGTGAGCAATAGATTGGCAGATCAATTTGCTAGGGCATTTGGAGAGGGAAAAACTCTTGCATGCTCCATCCATCCTCTCCGGCATGGGCACACCTACCTTCCGACCTATTTCCAGCTGAAACTGACCATCCCTTCAACAAAAATGTCACACTTTGCTGATTCAACCTACCGGGGTATTACGACGGAAAACGAGGTCATTTCTTCATTAGCTCAACTCATCTTGCATGCGTATTTTCTTTGGAGCATATTCAGCCGGCATATCAGTGGTAAGTGTTCATTCTATCTTGCAAACCCTAACCCTAATTTCAACTATAAAATAGGGAAATTTTGCATGGCAGTTTGCATGCTCGACTATTTCAGTAACTTTGCATAGAAATAGAAAATATCAGTATTTGGGATATTACAGTGGTATCAGAGCTATCTTCTTGGCTAGCTGTGGGATTAAGAAATGAGAAGTAGATGAATACAGAAGAGGACTCTCATTAGAGGAAATTTCAACTCAAAATGGGCCTCCTACGGAAAATTAATAAAATAATAGTTAAAATAATAAAATAATATTTATTAATTTTGGAGGAAGAAAAGAAAAGAAATTATTATTTTTCTCGTATTTTTGACATATCTCCCTGTGTTTTTGCTCAAGTTTAGATTGTGAGAGCTCATTGGATGCGGAATTAAATTCCGCATCCAACGAGTACCCACTCGGCATACTTTTGACGGGCCCCGCTTCCCAAAAAACAAGAAATATATGAAAAACATGATGATGATGTCATCATCACGTTTTTTTAGGTATTTCTTGTTTTTGGGATAGCGGGGCTTGTAAAAAGTATGCCGATTGGGTACTCGTTGGATGTGGAATTTAATTATGCATCCAACGAGCTCGCCCAATCGAAATTTGAGTAAAAATACATGGACATATGTCGAAAATACGAATAAAAAAAGTAGTTTTTTTTATGATACTTATCCCCAAATTTATATTAAAAAATTGTTTAAGAGGTGCTCCCTTTTTGAATTTTAAAGAATTTTGATTGGCTAATACATGATGACATGGAATTTGTATTATTTTCTAAAGGCCCATTTTAAATTGAAATTTCCTCTAATGTTTGTAACCTATAGGAAAAGAAGGAGTAGGTACATAGAGGACTGTGAGGATATCCAACTAGAAGATATCAACTTAGACATGGAACCAATAGGTATACACTTTGACAGGGGAAAGGGAACGGGAGAAGATGAGGACAAGATGGAGTTTCACAACTTAGTATCTGCATTGCAAGACTTAGCCAAAGGGGAAAAAGATGTACTCAATGCAATCAACAGATTATCAGCGAAACCAAAACTAGGTAACAACAATACACCTCCCTCATTATCGAGGGTTTACAAGCAGCAGTGGAAAGGTTGCGTACACCAATATACAAAATACACCGCACATATATAGCATACCTTCCAATAAGCCTACTATGCCTCACTTCTTAGCAGATGCAGTAGGAGGTCCAGTCATTCAGGTAGAGCCCAACGAACCTTTTGGGGCTTATTTGCAGGAATACAGGGACTTAGGGGATGAGTTTCATGCCACCATGTCTTTTTCGGATTTTTGCAACATGAAGAGAAGGAACAAGCCCATGAATTTCAACAAGGGATTCAATTACAACTATGAGTTGTAGAAGACCTTGGGTAGGTTGACCATCCCAAACTTTGATGGGACTCGCGGAGGTTCAACGAGGATATGGGTTCAAAAGTTGGATACCTATTTCCATCTCAATCCCATGACAGAGATAGATTCCATTAAATTGGATACACTCCACCTGGACAGAGAGGCTCAATAGTTGTGGTACCACGGATTGGTGACATTGGGCCAGAACACCATACACTTCTACAGAGAGTTCACTCACAAGCTCATGGAGAGGTTAGACATGAAGGATACTGGGATACATTTCAGAGAGTTGGCTCAACTCAAACATATAGGTAGTGCCGAGGCCTTCATCTCAAAATTCCAGAGGATAGCAGTTATGGTAACATATGTGTCAGAGAGAAGGTTGACGATGTTATTCACTGAGGCCCTAATAGAGCCACTGTGGGGATGGGTGAAAGCCTACAAACCCCCCACTCTGCAAGATTCCATTGGCAGAGCCAGAGATCTCTAGGATTCAGTTCCGAAGAACAGGTTCCCTCTCAAAACCAAATTTCCTGTTAGTGACAAGGACAAGAAACCTTTCTAGCAGGATGTTCCCAAGAAAACATGGTTAGACAAGGACACTAGGAAATATTTGAGGTGAAAGAAATTATGTTTCACTTGTCAGGAACCATGGGTTCCAGGACACAGGTGTGCAGGGAAGGAAAAGGATCACTACATCGAAGTGTATTCGGACAATGACGAGGAGGACTATCAGCAGGAGGCCACATAAGAACTATGGGCAGCAGAGGAAGAATCACTCTAGGGTGATACACCAGAGGGAGTCATTGCTACGTTATCTGGAGTACCAATATTCCATACTCTCAGGGTCAGAGGAGTAGTACAGGGCCACAGAGTGGGAGTATTGATTGATGGGGGAGTAACCCACAATTTCATTGACTCCGCTTGGGTAGCCAAGAGAGGTATTTAGACCGAGAAGTTTGAGGGATTTACTGTAGCGGTAGCCAAGAACTCCAACATGGAGTGCAACTATTGGATTCTGAAATTGAATATCACATTAGGAAACTATCAGATGACATATTCATTTTATGTAGTATATGTAGCAGATACTCATGTAGTATTAGGTGTTCAGTGGCTTTATTCAATAGGGAAATATACTACAAACTACCGGGCAATGGAAATGGAATTCCAGGGTCCAGATGACAAACGAGTAATTTTGAGGGGCATGAACACTTATCCCCCAAAACCGGTCTTTTCATAGAGAATGGAGGCAATACTCAGACAGGATGACATAGAATGGGTTGCAAAATGTTTTGTTACCTTTAGGAAGCCTCTAGAGAACAACACACAACACCCAGATGATATTCAGGCCTTGTTACAGAAGCACAAAAAGGTATTTTGGGACCTTCTAGCAGGTAGACCGCCAGACCGGGGATTTGAACACATCATTGAGATAGAGGAGGGGACACAGGTAGTTATCACCACTCCTTATCGGCATCCCAAAAGATACAAGGATGAGATTGAGAAAATGATCAAAGAATTGATGGAGCTTGGATACATTCGGCCCAGTTCTAGCCCCTTCGCATCATCAGTGGTATTGGTCAAGAAGAAGGATGGTACACTGCAAATGTGCATCGATTATCGATCACTCAACAAAAATACCATTAAAAACAAGTATCCCATCCCTAGGATTGATGAACTCATGGATGAACTACGGGGTGCCAAATACTTTTCCAAGATTGATCTTCGCTCGGGTTACCATCAGATCCGAGAAAGGGATCAAGACATCTCTAAAACAGCTTTCCGTTGTCACTATGGTCACTATGAATTCCTGGTCATGCCTTTTGGACTTATCAATGCTCTAGCCACTTTTTAGTCATGCGGTGGAGATTGATCTTTGAGAAGATCGACAATGGTGAATGATTTACGCACAAATAGAAGCGAAAGGTGAAAAGAAGAAGACAAGAAATCAAGGTATATAATAATATGGGTTTCCGCAACCCGAAGTCCAGAAGGCAGAAACCAAAAGATGAGAAATCAAGTTCTAGAATAATATGGGTTTCCGCAACCCGAAGTCGGGAAGGCAGAAAGCGGAATACAGAAAATGAGAAATCAAAGTCTAAGATAATATGGGTTTCCGCAACCCAAAGTCTGCCAGGGGAAAGGATGAAAGAGGAAGGAGGAAAGCGGAAGGAGGAGAATTGTGAAAATACTTTAAGAAATGTCACAGTTTCGCAACACGAAGTCTGCCAATGGAATGCGAAAGGTGGAGAATCACGAAAAGACTTTGGGAAATGTCATAGTTCCACTACCTAGAATACAAAAGATTGAAAGTCCGGATAACATCTGCATAAGATTGATGATGCGAAAGAAAATTGGTGTGGAAAGCGGAAATCTCGAAATGACATGTAGAAAAGGTCAGAAACCTGCAATCCACAATCCAGAAGATCGATGATCAGGATAGCAATCGAATGAGATCGATGGTGCGGAAATATTGGTTTGAAAAGTAGAAAGTGTGGAATGATATTTGGAAAAAGTCACATAACCGATATTCGATTTCCACCTCAGATCGACGGTCATGAAAAGATTGAAGGAGATCAACAGTGTGGAACGATTGAGCTAGAAAGCTAAGTGCGGAAATACATTTTAAGAAATGTCACAGTTCAACAATCCGCATACCACATCCTATCTTAGATCTACGGTCAGGAAGAAGCCCGATATAAAATGAACGACTCAGGATGGTTGCAGAAATGGAGAATGCGGAAGGTCACGACTGGAAGATTCATGAAGAGGAACAATCATTGAAATGGCACAATGGTGAAGAGATGCATCTGCATGAAGCGAGAAGGTATTTATTGACAGAACGATTGAAGGAAATAACTTGTCTCTGTGATTGTGAATGACACAGTCCAAGAAGTGAATAATAGATTGATAAAAAATAGTCCAGGGTGGAAGGGTGGCGCAAGGGCAGGCTATAAGTCTAAAAGGGTGTTGTAGCATCCTTGTATGTCGTAAAAGGTAGAAACCCAGGGTGTTGGAGCATCCTTGTCTGTTGTAGAAGATAGAAACCCATGGTGTTGGAGCATCCTTGTCTGTTGTAGTAGGAAACCCATGGTGTTTTTGCATCCTTTATGTAGAAGCAAATAAATCAATTTTGCAGATTCATCTTATTAATGAGTTTAAATTGGTGGTTTTCTCTTTGAATTTTCCACGATAAAATTCGTATCTTAACCTGTTTGATTCATTGTGTGTTTTTATTTTAAAAGAAAAAAGACAATACTGATTCACCCCCCCCTCAGTATTGTGGGATAATCCAACAATTGGTATTAGAGTGGGTTCCTTCATCATAGTTTAACCATTGGAAGGTAGATCCTATTTAAAAACTGCTATGGATCAACAAGAAGGTTTAGCCACCAACAGACCTCCATTATTCACAAGAGAAAATTATGCATACTAGAGTGTGAGAATGAAGTGGCATTTGATGTCCCTTGGATGGAAGGTTGGGGCAACAACTGAAAAGGAATATAAAATAGATGACCAAGTACCTAACGACAGTGTGGAACTAGCCCAATATGAAGATAATTCCAAATCCCTAAATGCAATCCTGAGTGGGTTAACAAACTCTGTATTTACAAAAGTTATGCGATGCAAGACTGCCAAACAAGCCTAGGATAAGATAAAAATTATCTATGTAGGAGCAGCTAAAATCAAAGAATCCAAACTTCAGACATATAAAGGGCAGTTTGAGAGGTTTAAAATGAAAGAAGAAGAAAATATCGGGGAATACCTTCTAAGGGTAGATGAGGTTGTCAATGCTATTAGAGGTCTTGGAGGAAAATTAAAAGAGAGAGAAGTTGTGAGCAAGGTACTAAGAACGTTGCAAATGAAATATGACTCAAAAGTATCCACCCTAGAAGAACGAGATGATCTTGACCAGGTGACAGTAGATTAACTACATGGAATCCTCACTGCATATGAGCTGAGAATGAGACTAAATGAATCCTCAAGAAAAGAAGCAACATTTAAAGCCTCATCCAAAAATCAATCGGAGAACCTAAATTATGAGGAAGCTCTTTTTATTTAAAAACTTGAGAAGGGTATTGGAAAATATAAAGGAAAGTTACCCCTAAAATTTTTTAATCGTGGAAAAATTGGACATTTTGCTTCAAAATGTACTTACCCTAAACAAGATGATAGTGATGAGAGAGAAATCTCAAAATTAAAAAAGGGTAAAGCAGTAAACAAGAAGAAGTCCTACGAGAAAAAGAAAATTGTCTACACCATGGAAGATAGTGAAGATGCAGATACAAGTGAAGATGATGAAACTAGAATTCTATTCATGGGTCTAGATACTCAAGCTTCAAATGGAGACTCAGATGAAGAAGGAGAAGTAGACTTGAGCTAAACTTGTTATCACTCTTGAAGAACTTGAGAAATGCATGAAAAATAACAAAAAGTCAAGTCATATCATTAGTGAATTGGAAGCTCAACTTCTAGATGCCAAAAGCATTGAGGAGGACCTAAACCTGCAGCTCAAAAGAAGAATACAAGAATATGAGAAAATCAAAGAAGAGATCATACAATTCAAGAAAAATATTGATGAAGGATCTATCAAATCAAAGTTTGAAAATAGCTCAAGGATGCTATATGACATCCTGAATAGCCAAAGAGCATCAAGTGATAGATCTATCTTGTGTTTTAACAAAGAAAAGAAACCAGAATGTTTCTCTTTCACTAATCAAGGAGCCGTAGATCATTCAAAAGAGAATAACCTAAAGCTGTTCTTTCACCTTACAGTCCTTCTTCTTCATAAAAGAAAAGTAATGTTCCCCACAGAAAAAAAATTCCACTTACTCTCGAATTATCACCAAAATACTTGAGAGACAAGTTTTGACAACAAGCATAAGATGAACTAGTAATCCATAGGTGTAAGATGAAAATGTGAAAAATATGATAATGAAAGTAGGTCTATCAAGCAACTGTTCAAAAGAGTAAATCAGAAACATACATGTCTGAATCAAAATACAAAAAACTATATAAATCATAGAAGAGTTGGTTAAGAATGATATACAGAGGATTGTAAATTTATTTTCACTATAAGCTAAAAATTTCACAAGTACCCCAAGAAAGGTTAAGATACCTGATAAGTAGTTTAACATACTTCCCTTTTCCAAGTAATACTCCATGAGCTGCTTATAAATATAGAATATTTGTAATCAAATTGAAAAACCACTTGTTAGGTGATTCAATTTATTCATGAAGACATAATAAAAAGAAAAAGAGTCTCTTGTAAACAATCTATTAGAAATAACTCTTATTTATTCAAAGAAACAAACACATATTTACATATATACAAGTGATAATAACCCAAAATACTTTTCAAGAATCAGGAGGAGGAGGAATAACTTCCCCTTCAACTAATTCCATTTCATTCTGTTGCAAAACATTATCTATTTAATCCTATTTAGATGTCGATTGATGATAAAGTTTGAGTCTATGTCCATTTAGTACAAAGGAAACTTTTGAGCCATCAATTGTTTTAATTTTTACTGACCCATTGTCAAAAGCTGTAACTACTTCATATGGACCCATCCAACGGGTAGTTAACTTTCCTTAAAAATTTTTAAACCGTGAGTCGAATAGTAGTGCCCAATCTCTAGTATTAAACTACTTTTGTTTAATAAATTTATCATGCCATGTCTTTCGTTGGTTCTGTATTAGCATGGTTCTTTGGAGTGCATCTTGTCTAATTTCATCTAACTCATTAATTTTTAATATTCATTGTTTCTGTGCTTCATCCAAATTCATGCCTAATTGTGCTACCATACGAAAGGTTTTAACTTGAAATTCAATAGGTAAAAGGACTTGTTTGCCATACACTAACTCATAGGGGGTATGTCCGGTAGTGTCTCTCCATGTTATCCTATAGGCCCATAAAGCCTCTGGGAGTCTATCTGCCCAGTCCTTATGATGTAGGTGACTGGTTTTAGTTAAAATGGATTCTAATACTTTATTAGTTGATTCTACCTGACCATTATCCTGAGGGTGATAAGGTGAAGATTTGCAATGTCGGATGCCATATTTCATAGTAAGTTCTTTCATTAATTCAGAAGTAAATTGAGTACCTTGATTTGTGACAATTTCTCTAGATACACCAAACAGGGTGAATATTTCTTCATATATGAATTCTACCACTGATTTCTCTGTGGCTCTAAACAAAGCTTTAGCTTCTACCCATTTGGTGACATAGTCCATGCAAACTAAAATAATTTTTTTTAAGAGACATGGGAGAAATTGGTCCTACAAAATCAAGAGCCCATTTCTCAAAGGGTTCAATCATGACTTGGGGTTGTAGAGGCATTTGATAAGATGACGTAGGTCTACCCATTCTTTGACAACTATCGCATCCTTTGACATATTTGGCAGCATCTTTAAAAATGCTTGGCCAATAATAACCAGAATGTAAGACTTTGTATGTCGTCCTCCCATCAGAAAAATGTCCTCCACATGGTCCATCATGGCATGCATGGAGGATGTTTGTCATTTCATCCTCCTGCACGCATCGTTGAATAATAAGATATGGACCAGTGCGGAAGAGATCGTTTTCAACCCAAGAATAATTGGAACTTTGAACTATAATACGATAGTTCTCATGTGGGGACAAATGGTTTGGTATTTTACCAGTTGCTAAATAATTGGCAATATCTGTGAACCAAGGGGTTTGAACAGATACAACAAATAGATGCTCGTCAGGAAAAGTGTCATAAACTGCTTTAGTACCATCTTCATGTTGAATACGGGAAAGGAAATCTACTACTAGATTTTCTTTACCTGGTCGGTCAATGACGGTAATGTTAAATTCTTGCAATAAAAGAATCCATCGGGTCACTCTACCATTGGTGATTGGTTTATTTCATGAGAAATATAATGGCGGAGTGATCAATATGCACAAATACTTCATAACCTGTAATGTAATGACGAAAATTATTAATAGAATAAACTACTGCCAAAAATTCTTTTTCAATAATAGTATAATTTAATTCGATAGGAGTCAAATTCTTACTAATAGAATAAATGGCATAAGGTGCTTTTCCTTCTTTTTGGCCTAGGACTCCTCCTATGGCCATATCAGAGGCATCGGTAGATATGTGAAAAGGAAGGGACCAATCGGGACCCCTAAGTATTTGTGCCACTGATAGTTTAAATTTTAGGATTTCAAAAGCATTTTGACAAGATTCTGTCCACTGGAATTCTATGTCCTTTGTAAGCAATTTAAACATTGGTGCAACTATTTTAGTGAAATTTTCAATAAAACAACGGTAATAGCCTGCATGACAAAGAAATCAGGCTTACTCTTTCTGAGTTTTGGGAGAGGGAAGGCCAACAATTACTTCGATATTTGCAGGGTCTACCTTAATTCGTTGGGAGGAAACATGGTGTCCAAAAACTATACCCTCTGTCAGTAACATTTTACATTTTTCATGACTAAGGGATAAATTTGTTTCTTGACATCGGATCAATACCTTCTTGAGGTTGTCAAGGGATTCTTGAAAATTATTACCATAGGCCGTAAAGTCACCCATGTATACCTCCACACAGTCATGTATAAGATCGAAAAAGATTCCTAAGATTGCTCACTGGAAAGTGGCAGGTTCATTACATAAGCCAAATGGCAAAAATCGATAAGCGTATGTTCCCCAAGGGCATGTAAAAGTGGTCTTGTCTTGATCTTCAGGTGCTATTAAAATCTGGTTGTAACCACTATACCCATCAAGAAAGGAAAAATATTGTTTACCTGACAGAGTATCTACTACTTGATCAATGAAAGGTAAAGGAAAGTAGTCTTTAAGTGTAGCTTTGTTTAGCTCTCTAAAATCAACACAAATGCGCCATTTCCCTGTAATTTTATTTGGGACTACTACTAAAGGAGATACCCATTTACTATCGGAGATAGGATAGATGAAACCAGTAGTGAGGAGTTTTTGTAATTCTTGTTTTACTATATCCTTTAGAGTAGGTTTCATCCTCCTTTGTGGATGCCTTACAGGTGACATGCTTGGATCCATATAAATATGGTGAATATAGGTGTTAGGGTGTATACCCTTCATATCGGTCTATTCCCATGCAAATGCTCCAACTTGTTTCTTAAGAACCTTAAGCAGCTGTGCTTGTTGGTTTTCACTTAATCCTACGTTTATATGTAGAAATTTTTCAGGACCAACCTCACAAGGTATGGTATATGGTCCTATATGATCTTCAATCATGAAGACACAAGGTGTTTCTGTAAACATGGAAATATCCATATTCTCTTGAAACTCATCTCCAAAACTTTGATCGAGTTGAGCAAAATACTGAGGGAAATCCATACAGGTTTTTTTGAAGGAACAAACTGGTTTAATACATTCTTAGTGGTTTGCTCTTGAAGTGCCAAGGAGAAATCATTAGGAAGGGAGAGATCATCAAAGTATTCATCCCTAAAAGAACAATTTAACCACCATGAATTTTCAGTTATTGGTTGTGCTGGGGGGTATAAAATAAGTCTTTGTGTGGACAACCCATTGGAAATAGTCATCTCTCCATCCCCACATCCTATAATATCATTTGCAGTAGCTAACCACAGTATTCCCAAGATAATAGGATTCCCTTTAGAAAGATGCTTTGATTCTATGACCATAAAGTCGACAGGGTATTCCCATGAGGCTACTGATACAACAATGTCATCCAAGACTCCAGGAGGTTTTACCGTAGTACGATCTGCTAGTTCTATGATGGAAGGAGTAGGTCAGAGAAATTGTCCTAACTGTAAAACTTCTAAAACTGTGGTGGTCATCATGTTAATAGAGGATCCTAAATCGATTAATGTATTTTATATGGTGGTGTTGTTTATAATTATATTCACTATTGGGGCTCCTGGATTTGTATATTTTGCAATCCAGGACTGGCCTGTCATACATTCAGACATCTCTCCTATAACATGAATTGTGAGAGGGTCCTTTTGCTTCTTTCCTAGGCGTTTAATACATAGCTCCTTTATTACCTTACTATAGATTGGTATGTCTTTGATAGCTTGTAATAGAGGTATTTTAATACATATATTCTTTAATTCATTCAAAATGTTGTACTCCGGATAAACTACAGGTTCTTTTATTACTAGTCTTTCTGGAAATGGAGGAATTCTTTGCTCCTGAATAGTTTCTTGTGGAGGATAGGTGTGTACTGGAACCTTTGGAATGTTCACATCCTACAAAATAGCATCATTCACGGGTTCATTTGAATCTTCTTCTTCTTCATTTGATTCCTGAATGATGACTGATGACTTGGGTTTATCATTCACAACTCTTCCCGATCATAATTGAATTTCATGTACAAGTATAGTCGAAATAAGGTACGATGGAAGAGTTTGCAACTCAATGCTGTTAAGAGATTAAGTTGGTTTATTATTAGGGTTAGGTATCGGTTGCGTAGGTAATAATGTTGGTTGAGGAGGATTTGTGTTCTGGAAGTGATGAGGTTGCTGTGTGATAAAAGGAACTGGAGGTACAAATCCAGGAGAAATTTGTTGAAAATTTGTTTGATGCTAAGGATAAGGATGATTAGGTGCAGGGACAGGTTGTAACTGAGGATATGGTTGTCCTCTCCATCCTTGTGACCAATATTACTATTGTGGAAATTGAGGAGGCAGGTACTAGGGTGGCCAATTCTGCCAACTTGAATTGTTCCATTGTTGAAGTGGTTGATACGGAGGATAATAGAGTGGAGGTTGCGGTGGAAAGTTCTGATATGCTTGTTGGTCTCTAGGATACCAAGGAGGCCTCGTAGATGTTTCAGATACATCCCCACTCTTATAGATGGCTTGCAACCCAGGTAAGGATGGGAAGTTATCTGTTGGATGCTCTTTTGTACAGATGTGACATACATAGATGTTGCTTAATGGACATTCCCATTTGGAAATTTTAGTTTTACATCTTGGACAAAAGATACTCATTGCTGCTCGTTCTTCATCCTGCCTCGTCTTAGCTTGTAAAGAATGTAGCTGAGAACCCATTGCTCCTAATATATCATTTTTGAAATTCTCCAACAGGTTTCCTAACTCTATTCTTGTAACTCCACCTGAACTAGGAATGTTTCCTCTTACATTTCTACTAAAAGGCTCTTGAATTTTTTTTGCAACTTTCCCCCTAATCCTAGAATAATTTTTACACATCTCATCGATTTGTGCAAAAGTTTTATGAGAAATATCACCAGCTACCATGAGATTAAGACTTTCCAACAAGTCCTCGAATATCCCTTAAGGAAAAGTGTACATATTGCATCTTCTCGAAGGTCATTATATTTAGATTCATGTAAGGTATAAATGAACCTTTCAAGATAATCCTCCAGGCTCTCATCTTCAATTTGTTGTATATTGAATATATCATGTTGAGTGTCCTTGGGTTTGCAATACTCTTGATATTTTCGCAAGAATAAAGTTTTCATATCATCCCAAGTCCTGATAGTGAATTCTCCTAATCCCATGAACCATCTCAAGGCAGAATCTTTTAGTGTAGCGGGAATGATCCGTCGGATCTCAACTTGAGTGCATTAATTTTTTTTTTTAAAGAATGCGTTTTACCAGTTTGCTTAATTCATGAACCAACATTAACAGAAATTAAATGTTTAAAACAGAAATGAAAAGCAAAACTGATAAACAGATGTGGGAAAGAAAACACAGAATCAGAGAGTCACAACATAAGTTGATAATGGAGTTCACCCCCTTCACTGGGCTACGTCTCCGGGTCCCTCTCCAATGGGTACTGATCCAATTAATTTCTTTAAAATGGTACAAAAATGGTTCTGGAATCAACTTCAGCAACTGTAAACAGGATGCTGTACAAAGTCTTCAAGACCTCTCTTCTGGAAATTACAACTAGCCTTCAAAAGGCAAAGAAAGCCAAAATTATAACAGAGAATGTCGACCTCCACAGCAACAGCATCTGGACACTTCACAGTAAAACTCTCGGTGCTTTTGCAAGCTTCTCATAACAGGAAAGCGATGCTCGGTGTTCTAAACAATTTGAAAACCCCCTCTTCTAATGTGGCCAGAATCGTCTATTTAAGCGTTCAGTGGGAGGATAAGTAACGGGTTCGACTCGTCTGCTACCCGTATTTTCATATTCCATGTGCTATCTTTTAATTTCTGTCAAAATGTTTCAACTGGCTGTACATCTCACATTACATTCATTTCTGGTCCGTTAAATGTGGCAGCGGTTCCCAACGATTCCATCTAATACCATATATGGTATTGCTATCCTGCCACACAATGGATATCCGTCACATTTAGAGCTGTTCCAAATGTTATATCCGCTGTTGCAGCAAACAAGTAAACTCCACAAATGTCACAGCATACAACTAAACTCCACAAATGTCACAACATACAAATATCGCAGCATTCCACAAATGTCACAACATATAAATATCGCAATATTCCACAAATGTCGCAACATACAAATATCACTGTATTCCACAAATGTCGCAGCATACAAATATCACAACATTCCACAAATGTCGTAGCATACAAATATCGCAGCATACATGACCGCGCACCCTCATCTAACCGCCATAATAGTGCCATTTAACTGTGCACAAGACCGCTAGAGGGTATCCACTTGACCGCGCGGGCTTTTCACGAACCATTCGAGGTCCCCCCTTGATGGTGCGCAAGACCTCCAGAACGTTGCCAACTAACTGCTCGATGTTATGTCGAACCACGCGCCATGCGATGTTATGTCAAACTGCGCACCATGCGATGTTATGTCGAACCGCGCGACCCTTTGCACAAATGTTACATGGTAACCATAAGATTAATAACCATTGTACCATATTGGATCAGTGTAATTTTTGAAGATGAATAATCCACCGGATCAGGGAAAGAGTTTTAGTTTGTGAGCATCTTGTAGATAATTATAGCTCCTACAAAGGATATCAAACTCGAATAGGAATGTGTCCGGGTCCTCATTACTTTTTCCATAGAAAGTAGGTAAGGAGGAAGGAGGGATATTTTTCATAGTTACATCCTGCATTGTGTCTAGAATAGGGAACCCGAAGGTAGCCTCGGTTTGATTTTACCCTTCTCCTTCTTCATTTATAACTTCATCATGATCTTCTTTTTCTCCCCGTCTCTCCATATAAGCTGGATTCTTAACCTAGATATACCTAGGAGGCTCCTTTCGAGGTGACAATGGGGTGTCCCAATGTTCTTTTTCATGAGAGATCTTCCCTTGATCAACCGTATTTTTATTGAATCCTAAAGGGATACTAGGTTCTACTATAGAAGTTTCAATTTGTGAAATGACTGGATCTACTGAGGTTCCAAAGAGAGCTTTCACTTGGGCAGGATCAACAAAGTCAACGAAATTCGAGTCTCCTACTAGTGAAAAAGTTGTGTTAATTGGATTTGGAACTAGTGGAGGGCTGTAGGTTTCTAATGGTTGATCCTCTTGAATTTCCTCAGGAATGAGGTCCTTAGGACCCCCTGCCAAGATTCCTTCTCCTTCTATGGCTTCCCCAGTAAGATATCCTGAGAGAGTCTCCTTAGGTTTCTGGGTAGAACTACTTCCTAAAGGCATCTTTCGATACCTTTCTGCTGAGTTAGTGGTTGGGGAATTACGTCCCCTACGGTAGTTAGTAGGGATTTTGATAAGTTTTCTTATCTTAACATATATACCATGAGGATCTCTAAGTCTGTTCATGAAAAACTTTAAACTAAAGAAAATCTATGCGACTACTGTTGTTGGATTTGGGGGCGCTTGTTATAATAGATGTGTAGGTTCTTACCTCTCATCTTACCCCTCCCCCGCTACCAACCTATTGCTAAGATTCATACGAAATTTTACTCTACCTTACAGAATAACTCCCCAACAATGACCCCAAAAGTTTTGGGTGTTATGATGTCTAAATTAATTCACCTAATCTTTAATTATCAACCAGGGTTGGTAGGCTTAGAGTTGACACAAAATATATGCGAAGGTAGAGGGGTTCTTATGGTGTCGTGGAAATATTTTAACAAACAAAAGATCGAAAAAGATTTCAAAATGAAAAACCGAGTCAAACTCCTAAGAATTCAACTATTAAGTCAATTAAACCAGAACAAAATATTAAACTAAATAATTAATAATTTATTAAACTGAAAATGACACTATTAACAACTAATCTTTAAATTGGAAACTAAGATGCAAGGAAAACCTAATTAATAAGCAAGTAGAAAACTTAATAAAGAAAATTAAATAGAAAGAAACAAGTGGAAAAATTAATAGGAATGCCTTTGAATTATGTCCTACAAGTCTCTTTCAGGAATCACACAATGAAAAAGGAACAACCTAAAAACATACTAAGGATAACACAAAAAATACTGAATTTACATGCAAAGGAATAAATCTATCTAAAGCATAAACACAAAACAATACATCAGTAAAGAAATCAGAAACAAATTCAAGAAACAAAACACAAGACAACTTAACACATATTCAAGATGAAAAAGAAATAAAGAAAATAATAAAACTTTAATACATAACCTAAAACACTCTAACTTGAACTTCAATGTTGAATAAAACTATTATCTAACTATCTCAATCAAAGCATACTTCAAACATTAACAAAACAGAACTGGAAACAATCTCAAAATACATAAAAAACACTAAAAATGAAACTAAGGGTTGAATGACAGACTGAATTGTGGGTTTGAAAGGGGTGGTTGAATGGCAGTTTAAACAGGCTATCCAAATGATAGTATGCATAGTTAAAATAATAAAAATCAACCTAAATGATCTAATCTTCAACTGAATTTGTGCAGATGCAGATCTAATGCATAAAGACAATAAGTAAACCTACTTATTAAGAAAATTTAATAATGACATAACCTTAAAAAAATTCATAAACATAAGGAAAACATTGCATGTTAACATAAAAACTGGAATTTAAATTGCATAACTAATAACTTATAACAGACAAGAAATAAATAGAACTGAATTCAAAAGCAATCTATCTATTTGCTTGGAAATAAACAAAACAATAAACTGGAAATAAAATGACTGAAAATAGATTCAAAATCAAACTATGTGTGCAATCTAGTTACTTAATTCTGGAAATAAAATGCATTACATAAAACAAATAAGATAATAAAACTAACTGGAAACAAAACTACTACAACAGCAAAAAGAAATAAACAAGAAAAAGAAAGAAACCTCTTGTTAATGAGGGGCCCTCTCAGCAATTAGGGGTGGTGCCTTCCTAACTTCTACTCAAATGCAATATTCAACAGCAAAGCATACAACTCTTTATTTAGATGATGGAACATAAATACAATGTACTCAAGAACAAAATTATAAACTGTGAATTCTCTCTAACTCTCTGACTCTAGCTCTAGCTAACTGAGCTCTCACATAGAGGCTGATATATATAATTGTTTACAGAGATGAGAAAGTCCACCCTTTATTGGTCGACTGTTCTCTAAATTTAGTTGACTATTAAGGCGTATAACAGATCGCAAGCCAACACACAGGATCTTCTCTTCTTCAGCGTGAGTTTGGTCTTCTTCATTAGACAGGGTGCGCACAGGCTCCTTCTTCAGCGCAAACAGTCTTCAGAGGTGGCGCACGGGTCCTTATTCAGCGCAATAGTTAACTGATGGCGAATAGAGGAGAACGCACGATGAATTTTCTAGAACGTGGATTAATACAACAACCCAACGCGTGGTCAGTAGGTGAGGTGTCGATAGAGGAGGCTGCAAGCTGGAGGATTATCTAGAACATGAGCTTCATCACCTAGACGCATGGACACCAAGTCATTTGCAGGATGTTTCATGTTTTAAATGCCTGAAATCAATTCTCAACAGTGTGCAGTCTGGTTAGCGATCTGGACGAAAAGCTGAACAACAAGCTGGACCGTGAGTTAGAAAGGCTGGGCATCAATCTAGGGCAAACAAAGTGTCTGTTTGCTGGCGTGCTTAAGGACTACAGTCTACAGCAACACGTTTTAACATCTAGAAAAATACCAACGAATTTCACGTAGTGAGTTGGATGACAAGCTGGACGTGCTGTGCGCAAGGCAGGATGAATGCATACTTGTTATTAATTTGTCCCAAAAAAAATATAATCTGCAAACAAATATATAAATTAATTAATATATCAAATGTGCTTTAATAATGTCAATTTTGATTAATAAAATTATAAAATGATAATAATAAATGGATTTTATAAAAACCTCAAATTCATACATACCTGAGCTAAATAGTGATATGCGTGACATAAAATATACAAAATATAATAAAACATATGTTTAAATGAGTAATTTAATTGCCAAAAATGATAACAAATCTAGGATCAACAGAGAATTCAAATCATGTGGATATGATTCGAATCTACCAACTCAATCATGACTAGCTGGATAACTAGAAGTTTCTAAATCACTATCAGATCTCACTAGTCTAACTCGAGATGTCTAATTCAGTCTCTCAATCAGTTGAACCAGTTAAATTAATGAGGTAGGTGAGACTAGGAGCCTACCCCCATGCATCTACGCAAGACTGGAGCTAACTGAACTGGATTACATCTAACTTAATGTAATTGGAGCATAACTTAGGTTAAATAGGTACCAACTATCAACAACTGAAGGAGGTTGGTGGTGGCACTCCCAGTGGCTCCTAAATTATAGGGATTGGTCTCAAGAACATAAACTGATGCATGAACATCAAGTCAATTGCAATTAACCTCTATATGTGTTTCCCACACTCTAGTGGTTAGTACTGGTGGCACCAATAGCCCAAGTGGACCCAATGGTACTAGTGGACCCAATATCAAGTAATGATTCCTAAGTTAGGAAAATATAATCTAATAGACTAAGTATGGACAAGGGAGGATTATAAATCCTAACACCCCCAGTTAATCCTAACTTGGACAACTGTGGGACCTGGAAGCAATTCCAAAAGTCACCCATTATAATCTAAAATAATTAAAAAGCTGCGTAATAAACCAAATAAATAGGGGAAAACCTCATGGGAACCCCCCCCTGCCTCAACATAAGCAGGAACAAGAAATGCAAGCTATTCTTAGGAGAAAAATATTCCTCTTTGGGAAATAACTTGCAAAAAATATGTTGCAATTTGCAGCACTATGCAATAGTATGGTTCTTCTGTGCAGCATCACCCTGAAGCTTTGCATGTGAACCTCTCCAAAATAATGACTATTTTTGGAGGAATTTTCCACTTTGGAAGAAGAAGAAAATGCTCAACTGAATCAAGAACATAGACAGCTGCAAGATGAAAATTGGACCCATGTAGAGCAACTGAGATCAACTGATGAGAGAGAAAAAGTGATTGAGAATTTGAACCTTGTGAGGAAAACCCGAGAAATTGATATATTGCAGTCTTGAACATAAAACCATGTGAGGTAAAATCAGCTCCAAGTGTTAGCAGAAAGTGTCCAGACGAATGCAGAATGTCTCCATATTTACTAGTTCTGTGAGGAGATGAGCATGTGATCAAATAGAAAGGTAGAGAAGGCCTGGGACTGTGGAGAGAGAGTGCTTGAGCTCCATAATCTGATATAGCTTCAAAAATAACCAATGATCCACAAAATATAATATCAGAAAACTCATGAAAGAAAACTGACATCAAATCCCCAACAACAATTTTGAAAGCGACTTGCGGTACTTGATTTTTCACACCAAAATTGATGAGAAAAACTATAAGTATTATTGGAGGATCTTGAAACTAAAAATTGAACCAAATAATATCCTATCAGAGCCAAATAAGTTCATATCATATATAAGAGTTTGGAACAAATCCAAGTGCTCCACCGAGATGGTAGATGCACAATTTTCTCCTTCTTCAACAAAATTCTGAATATTGGTGCATGCAATCATGCAGGAATTTGCTGGAAGATAAAGATAAAAGAGAGTGAATGGATCACTCATAAAACATGATATTTATTCAAAAATATCCAAGTTCTTACTTTTCTACATAGTAGCAACATCATTAGAGAGAGAGAAATTAAATTCCCCTTCATTTTCTGAAACAATCACTGGCAAAGTTTGCATAGAATTTAAAATAAAAGAATCATTGGAGAATGTTTACATAGAATGGAAGAAGAGTTTTTCTTCAATAACAAATATGTGAATGTCTTCTTCTGGATCAGCCATATGAGAAGATGAGATATAAGATATCTCATAAACTTTCGTAGCAACACAAGAAGGAGTCACTCCAAGGGGACTTTCTTCAATTCGAATTGACTGTGTTGAAGATTTTGCTTCTTCATCTTGAACAATTTGCTTTGTTGCAGGAGAGGGAACATAGAGTAAATTATTGAACTCATCATGCTGGATTTTAACTGAACCTCTCCCAACAGTTGGGATTTGGGAGTATTCTCCCATATTAGTGCTAGGTCCTCCTGATAGAGTGAAAGTGGCGAAGGATTCCTTGGAGGAAACCATGTGGTTGGATGCTCCAAAATATATCAAGTAAGAATTTGACAGAGTGAGGCCTGCCTTCAAGGCATGGCACATCTCAAATTCTTTTGTCTTCTCTCCAGCATCGTACATCTCTGCACCTTGTGGAAGGTAAATATTGTTCTTTTTAAGGAGTGTTTTCAACTAGTTGAGGCTCTTCTTCATGCGCTGGATTTCTGAATGAAAGCCCCTCATGCAATAAGGACACTTAGTATTTTCAAACTTTTTCTTTCTCTTGGAGCCTAAATCTCCTTTGGAAGACTTTTGATTCTGTTTTGGATTCGAATCAGAGACTTTAGGCTCCTTCCCCTTGTGCTTCCCTTTATCTTGCACATTGGTTGAGTCCAACATCAGAAGAGCTTGATTCTTGAAAGTTTGGAGGACTCCCATTTGGACTAACTTATCCCGCTGCTATATTAAAGATTCAGAAAAGTTATCAAGTGAAGGAATCTTCCAACTGGGGATGGAATCTCTTCCGAAATGGAAGGTAGAGATGAATATTGAGTACTCAGAACCAAGTTTGCTGAGAACAGAGAACACAAGTTGCTCATCCTTCCTCTCTATTCCGCATTGCTTACACTATAGTGTCAGAGACTTGAATTTTGTGAAAAAATGCTGGGTTGCAATGCAATTAAATCGTTCTCCAATATGTGCCCTCGAAGCTCATGTTGTTTACCAAATAAGAATTCCAACTTCTTTAGGAGTATTCAATCCCTCAAGGTGAAAGAGGAGATCCCTGGAGATATGAGTGCAAAGGAAGCCAAATGCTTCATCCAACCGATTCAAGAACTTATTTTTATTAGTAGGATGATGAGGTTCTTTCTCTCTTCCCATTGTCATCCTAAATAGGCCAATATTTTGCAAGGACACCTGCATATATTCCCTCCAATCAACATAGTTTAAGGGTGTATGGATCTGAGGTACAAGAGTAGTAGAATCCATCAATTCTTCCTTCTAAACAAAAAATTCTTCAATCAAGCTATGTAGCATCTGTAAGAAACATTGCAAAAACACAATCAATTCACAATTATATCAGAATCAATCCTTCCGTCTCAACATGTACACTTTCTCAAGGTCCGTCACGCCTACAGAGACTTCTCTGGACGAATCCAAAGTTAGCAATGCACACTTTGCAGGACTTATTTGGTAACCTAGCTGCTTCTGGTGTACAATGGATATTGGACATACTTGCTTCTTTCCCGAATAGGATTTGATACCATGTTTGAATTATTGTGCCATTAATCTATAGGAAATGAGTGCAATTGAATTGTTTAATTGTGCAGTGGAATGGAAGGAAAAATATACACTGAACAAGACAAATTTCTTAGGAAACTGATAAGTATTGCTCAATAAATTACAACATTAATATTCATTAAACCCAACAGTATACAACAATGTTACATAAAGGATATTTCTAATATTGTGGATATGATTTGAATCTACCAAATCAATCCTAATTGATTGACTAACTAGAAGTGTCCATATCACTATCGGAGCTCACTAGTCTAACTCTAGATTTCTAATTCAGTCTCTCAATCAGTTAAACCAATTAAACTGATGAGGTAGGTGAGAATTGTCACCTACCCCCATGCGACCATGAAAGAATGGCGCTAACTGAACTAGAGGACATCTAACTGAATGTGACTGGAGCATAACTTAGCTTAGCTAGGTACCAACTATAAAAAACTGAAGGAGGTTGGTGGTGGCACTCCCAATGGCTCCTAATTTATAGGGATTGGTCTCATAGGCACATAAACTTATGCATGAACATGCAGTCAGTTGCAGTTAACCTCTATATGTGTTCCCCACACTCTAGTGGTTGGTACTAGTGGCACCAATAGCCCAGGTGGACCCAATGGTACTAGTGCACCCAATATCAAGTAATGTCTCCTAAGTTAGAAAAATATAATCTAATAGAATAAGTATGATCAAGGGAGGATTATAAATCCTAATACCAATAACATTTGAGAGTTGAAAACTCAATAAGAGAGAAATCTTAAAGTCTACATATTACAAGGAGTTGCTTTCCATTATACATGCATTAGCACAATGGCGATGCTATCTATTAAGAAGCAAATTTTTTATGTGTACAGATCACAATAGTCTTTAATATCCTCTACAACTAAAAACGATGTCAACAGAACAATAAAGGTGGGTAGAAAAAATCACAACATTTGATATGGGAATTCTACATAAAAAAGGGAAGGAAAATGTAGGTGTCGATGTTTTTTCATGAAAATATGACGAGGTAATGTCATATACAACCTCAGTAGTAGTTCTTGAGTGGTTGGATGAAATTCGAAGCAAGTGTGCCAAGGACCGATAAAGTGTTCCATAATTAGTAATCCCAATCAAAATCCAAAATTTGAATGGAAGAATGACATATTTTAGTATAAAGGAATAATTTACCTTAACCCAACATCAAAGTTCTAAAGGAGTCCCATGAATCACTGACTACAAGGCATGTAGTTTTTTCAAGACTTATTATAATGCATGACAATTAGTTTTTTGGAAGGGGATGGGTGGAAGCAATTAGTTGTTAATGGATTTGTCACAGAAGACCAATTTTAACACACTAACTTCATCAAATTTTCAAAATTGAAATAGATGATGCTAAAACATATCTCTTAACAACAATGTATTTTTTTTCATTCAACGATAAATACCTAGTTTCTCTTTCGTGCTCAACATGGGATTATTATAGCTTAATGATATCTTCTTAAAAATAAGTTTAGAGTGATTTGGATTCAAGTCTTTGAATTTTTGCTTACTATTATCCTTTTCTAAATGCTTCAAATAAATCCATCTTTGAAACACTTGCAATCTAGGTAATTTTACACAATAGTTACAAGTAGCAAACATAGTACATCGTACATTATAACATATAACACATGATAGCATAAATAAATAGAGTGAAGGCAAGAAGTAATGGTAGAACCAAGGATATGTAGTATTTTATTATATAATATACTCATCACTACCCATACATAATATCTTGCATAACCATGCTTATATATCTTACATCCAAGAGAGATGGAGTTACAACTTACATAATTGTCGTATGGTTGTTTTACGGGGTCGTTTGATGGAAGCAACCGACCCAACCAGCCAATCATCTCACTCCTCTAGTTGGCTAGGCCGACTAACTCTTCCAACATTTCTACTACCCTCAAACCCTTCTTTTCCCCAAAATAGATAGACAAAAAATGTTTTATACAACAAAATATTACAAGATACAAAAAGGTTTTTGGCATATATATTTGAGCTAGGCATTTTATATGCTGGTTTGATAATCTACTTGTTGGTTTGTCAGTTGCTGAATTTTTGATGTGCTTGAGATAAAGAAAGAAAATTTTGGTCTCGGTGGAGATAGACTTTGTTGTTCATCTTCTTTTCTACCTTTCCTTGTACATTCCTGATGTATTAGTGGAGTGATTAGTTGTAACTGTTGTTTGAACTCTTTCCAATATTCGACTACATGTTCGCATGCAATAGTCATTATTTTAATTTTTGTTAAGTATTTTATTTTGTTTTCTAGTGATGCATTTTGAACCTTCCACAATTCATTTTTATACTATGTATGCATTATGTTTACTTGTCTCAAGGAGTCCCATATTTTTTTTGATGTCCTTGAAGATGAGTGTTGTGCATTTCTACTTTCTTGGAACCAATATTCGGCTCTTATACTTCTAACTATTTCATCTTTGTTTATTTATTTGTTTCCTTAACTCCAATCTCTTTATAGCTAAGGGCACAACTTTTTCCCATCCAAAATGTTACTCAGTTAAAAAATATTTTTCTTTTATATTGTTGCATATTTTGGTAAAATAAGCAGGCCAATTGTTTAGTGCGGTACCATGCTCATGTTCCTCCTCTTATTGCTTCCATTTTCTTTTTAATCTCTTCGAATTTTTCATGCTACGAGTGTAACATAGTTGGTTTTCGATATGACTTGAGCATATGATTTTCTATCAATAATTGTTTCTAATTGTGAATAATATTTACAAGGAACATTTCCATCCTTCTTACTTTTATACTGTGTTTTTCTTGCTTTTCTTCCTTCTGCTCCCTTGTGCTTGTCTGCTCAGTTTTGTTCTCACTTTTGCTTGTTCATGTTGTTTTGACCGGTCTTTCTATGTTGATTGTTCCTTTGTGGGTCGATCAGTTTGTTGCTCCGTATGTTGTTCTATTGGTTGTTTAGTCAGTTGTTTTGATGCTTGTTCGGCCAGTTCCCATGTTTATTTTTCATTCGATTTTTTGGTTTGTTCAAGTGCTTCCTCTACTTTTTTATGTGCTTCTTCTACTGGTTTTCTACTTCCTCTACATGTTATGTAATTCTTTCATCTTGTTGAGTTGAAAGGTTACTGTTCCCTTCCTTATTATTTTATTATTCTTGATCACTTTGTTCATCACTTTCTTCTTCAAGCAGTGTTGGTTTTAGGGGGTGGTGGGGAACATGTTATGTCAATTGTTCTCTTTGAACCATCTCCTCCTTTTTAATATTTGGTTGGAATTTCGATAGTCACTTTGGGCATATCCAATTTCTTCTTCTTCGTCAACAAAATCGACTACTTGTTTTGTTGTGCAAGTTCATTCTATAATCGATTTTGTATGGATATTCTACTCTTTAATGCTTCTACAATTACTCATTTTCCTCTTTCTAGTATTTCCAAGTATTCCAGACCTATACTTGATTCAATAATTTTATGTCTTTTCTTTGATGTCTCACAATTGTAATTTCCTTTGTCCTCTTGTATCATGGACAATACTTTTTGTGCTACATTATTTATTTTATTATTTATTCTTATTTCTTCAAATTCAATTTCATTGAAATCCTATGCTATATTTTTCATTTTTTCATCTATTATTGTCCGAGTTGATTTTTCTTCCACTTGATTTGACCTTTTTTACTAGTTGGTGATGGTGTCATTGATCTAGTTTCTTCAACAAAAGGAATTGTATAGAGTGTTGCTTCATTTTTCTTTTTTTGCTTCCCCTTCTTTTAGTGGAGTGACAATGTGAGTCAACTTTATCTTAGTTGATGGATTTATTAGGTATTAAGTGTTTGAATATTTGTTTATTTATTCGAATACTTGCTCCAGTGTAGGATAGTACTCCAACTCAATTTGTTCTTCCCCTTTTGATTTGCATACCATACTTTTGTAAATTCGAGCCCTAGTTGTATGTGTATTGTCAGGGGTATATTTATTTTAACTCTCTAGGGAATCCTCCATCTATTGCAGGATGATTTCAAAAATTTCACCCACCCCTCAAACATCATTTGAGGTGGCACATATTTTGGTCGATTCTCCCATATTGGAAAAAAACTTTGCAAATTGAGCATAGTTGGTATGGTATCCAATGTAAATGTTGCTTCCCCAATTGAAGTCACTCTTGACATTGCTATCTAGATCAATGGGGAAGGGTATATTATTTATTTTCTTTGTTCTTGGCACTCTTCACAATTTGACTTTAGAATATCAACAAGGTGTTCTACCCAATCATAAACCTTTCATTCCTTATATATTCTCTCGATCACCTCTAACATATTTAATTTAATGTTGGATGATCAGAAAGAACTAGTAAAGCATAGATAAACAATAACACATTCCCACTTTACATGCCCCTCCTTCATTTGATTGATAACTAGTCCCTTTGAATTTTGTGCTATAAGTAACCCTGCAAATTTTCTTATACAATACATGGAATCCAATATCTTAGGGATTAGGGATCCTACATTTGGTAATCCTGTGCTTTTATGTATTAATGACGTTGTGATGAGGACTAGTTCATACAACCATATTTTCCCTCCATGGTAGAGGCTCCATATTTTCTAACTAAATGTGATGGGTATTTATAACAAATTACTGGTGTCAAGAGGTGTTTGGTTGCTTGTGCAAGTGTTGATTCTACAACTCCTCGATTAATCACTGAATTTAATGTGTAATCTCACTATTGATTTGATTTATTTATTTGACTAGATCATTCTCAATTACCTTATTCAACTATTTATTCCACTGACTAATTTATATGACCATTACTTTATTCAACTAATTTATCTGACTAATTATTTCAACTATTTTTATTCGACTAGCTACTTCATTATTTATTCTTCCCACTAATTACTTTATTTGACTATTGTACTTCTTTCCTACTACTCTATTAATTTTTTTCTTTTCTATTTTATGCTTAGTACCTCTTTAGTCAGGTACCATTAAGTGATTTCTTGAGTACTTTCCCCTATAATGTTCTTAGAAATACCGTACCATTTGATTCAATGTCTTCTATCACAAATGGTCATAACCATGTTTTTTTCCATTTTATCTGGCTTCCCTTTTACCTTACTATCACACATAAGTACTAAGTTACCTATTTTAATTTTTTTTCTTGATATTCCTATCATGTCAATATTTTCTTGTTGTTTCTATGTTTCTTGATGGTGGAGGTTTGTTCTTGTCTCTTCTTATACTTTACATAGTTTATATCCTCTTTCTTATGTTGCTTGATGAGAATCAAACTTTAGTACATTTTCTATTGCCTCTATGTTTGTTGTAAAGTGCAACAGTACTATTGCTTCTTGTCCATATACTAGTTTAAAGGGAGTCTATCTAGTCAACCTCATATATGTAGTTCTATATGGCCACATAGCAACATGTACTTTATCATCCCAATCGTCTCTATTTGCATTACAAATTTTTGTCAAGCATTTTTCTAAGGCTTTATTGAAATCTTTGATTTCTCCATTCAACCTAAGGATGGTAAGGATAGCTTTTATTGTGGTCAATCAAGAATTCTTCTAACAACACCTATAATGTTTTATTTAAAAAATGGGAGTCTCTGATCCCTTATTAAGATCAATGGAAACCCATATATTATGATTATACTGTTATATATAAACTTGGATGCTACTTCTTTTGTGCAAATTTCGACTGGTTTTTGTTCTACCCATTTAGTTAGGTATTCAATCATTGTACTGATGCATCTCACTCATATTTTTTCCTTGTTTAGGGAAGGGCCCAACAAAATCTATTTCCCAAATTTCAAATGGTAATTTAGGATTCACCAGAACTAATGGAATTTTGTCTCTTCTTACTGGTCAACCTAATATTTGACATTTGTCACATTGATCTACTTTGTGTCGACAATATCTATATAATGTAAGGTAAAAAATGTCTGCTTGTAGTATCTTCGTGGCAATTGTATTTGAATGAAAATGTCCTCTTATTGGTCCTACATGTGCTTCCTTTGTTATGTTCTCCCTCTCATGTTCAAGGGCACATATTCTTAGTATGTCATCACATCCTATTTTAGATAAGTACCCATTTATAAGGGGGAATGGAACAACTTTAATAGAAAGGGTTTTATTTTTCTTTTCTGTTAGCTCCTATGGTGCTTTTCCTTCTTGTAAAATTGTATGATTTCTGCTAGTTCTACTAGAACTGCTTTTGTTTTGAACAGGTGAGCATTTGGAAAGTCATCATTAATCCTGATTGGATCCTCTCTTGTTTTGATTCTCAATATATGGTCCAGTCTAACATATTCTTCCTCGTTCGAACGTTCACTTCAATTTCGAACTCCTAAAATATAAAGAGCCATCTTCATATTCAACCCTAATGAACTAGATTGTTAACTAAATACTTCATTGCTTGGTGATTTGTATTGAATATAAACGGGTTTGAAAATAAATAATGTCTAAAATTATGTATAGAAAAAATCATTCCAAAACCTTCTCTTTCCGTAGTCAAGTAATCTCTTTCTCCTTTATTTAGTTTTCAACTAGCATATGCATTAGGATGGTTAGAGTCTTCATCAACAAGTCAATGTTCTAATACAACTTCGATTGCAATTCCATATGCGTCTATATGTACATGAGATTTTTTAATCAATCAAGAAATCTTAGAATGGGATCTTTGATGAACTTCTACTTGAGAAGTTCAAAATTTTCATTAAATTCCATAGTCCATTCAAATTATGCGACTATATTAAGTAACTCTTCTAATGGGAATGTTAAAACTAAGTAGTGTCGAATGAACTTCTTGTAGTACACTATATGACCTTAGAATGTTTCTTATCTGCTTATGTTTTACTGGTGGTTTTAAGTCAAGGATTAATTTTAGTTTTTCCATGATGACCTTAATAACCTCTTTACAGCTATATGACCCAACATAATAACTATTGGTGTAAGAAATATGCTTTTTATTGATGTTTAGTGATAAATATATTTTTCAATAACTGTCCAACATTAGTCGAAGGGATTGTATATGATTTTTCAATAATCTATATATTTTCTAACCATTAAAGTATATTGGAATTTTTTTTGTATATATATTGTTGAAATGATTTTAAGACTGTTTTTTAGAAAACAACAGGAGCGTTCTTCAATCCAAATGACATTACTCTATCGTCATATGGTACAAATTATGTCACAAGTGTATCCTTTTCTTGATCTTCTTTTTCTATTGGAACATGATTATACCCTAAAAATCCATTTGTAAATTAATAGCATTTATGCCCTTCAAATTCATTAATTATTTCGTCTACAAATGAAGTCAGAAAGGGGTCAGTGACTGCTACTTTGTTTAAACCTCGGAAGTCAACACATATTCCTAATCTCATCGTATCCTGATTCTTTGGTTTCACAATAATTAGGCTCACCCATTAAAGTTCACATATTGGGTATATAATACCCATGCCCAACATATTATATATTTATTTTTGAACTATTTCCCTATATTTATGTTCTAGATTATAAGGTCTTTCTACATCTTGATGATTTTTCTATGATTTGAATCTTTTCCCTTGGAATTTCTCGTTCTCAGCTTCTAGTCTTGTGATGTTGTGTCCCTTCTGGTATTGTATTATGTTACAAGTTGGGGATGAATTTATATCGATGCTACTTGCATCTTAGAGTCTTTGTTTGATGTCGATGGCGTTTCAAATTGCTCTTATTGCTTGCTCCAATTTGACTTTGATTGGTACAAATTAAAAATCTTTCACAAAATTTTGTTTAATGTCTTCCCATTTGAAAATATCACCTTGTGTGTTATGTCCCCATCCAAATAATACTACTTGCAAATAATGTTTCACCAACCTACTAGTTCACTAGGTTGAGGTGGGGGCATACATTTTATACTAAGGGAGGTACGGAACCAAAAAGGACCTTAGTTTACCATATTCACATTCAATTTTTCATGTAAATAATAAATATTAAGAAAATACAGTGACATTGGTTCATGGATACAATTAGAGACTTAAGGAGTCCTTGGGTGGCTAGATTCCTCCACACACTTTGCATGGCCTTCATTCAAATTCGAATCCATGTAGAATGCAACGTTCTTGGAGGGTGATGTGGTGTCACATAGTGTATCATGAGCCAAGGGATTAGAATTAGTATATGAGAGCAATTCCTATGGAAGAGGAAGAGACTAAGAAGACAATGTGTGCCACTTGGAAGGATATTCCATGCACTCTATGACAACAAATGATGGAAGATTCTATGACAAATATGAAAAATTCAGACCTGAATGCAGACATATGAAAAATTTGACCTGACAGGGATAAAAATATCCACCAATAGGGCACATTTTGGAATTAGAAGAATCGATTCGAATTGGGGAAAGAATTGGAGCATGATGGAGAAGACAAGTGTCATAGGAGTTACTAAACCACTAAGATGAGTTGGAGGAGGCCTATGGAGGGAAATTCGACCTTAGGAGGAATCATGTAGTTAATAAAAGGATGTGTTGAGGAAGGATAATTTTTTTTGATAAGTTTTTAATTGGCCCTAGGAATTTTGGATATCTTTTGCTTGTCCATTGCACGGTGAGTGTTCACTCTCCCTGCTTGTGAACAAATTTCGAGGGAGTTGCATTCCTTTACAAGTTGGTTGATGAAGAGGACATTCAGAGCTGTCATTGGATATTAATGAATATGTTTTATTTTCTGGTTGAAGTTCCATATAGTTCAAGTTCTCATCTATCTCCCCCTTCTCTCATTCCTACTTCACCATTCCCCATACTCTCATGTGATGGCGCACTTGTTGGAGTGGTTCTTGCACTTGGATGAGACTATTTGATTCCAAATCTTGGGTATATGATGTATGGATATGTACTCTTATGTACATATACTTTGTAACTCGAAATGTAAGTAATCCATATGTGAAAGGATTGCATTTCCATGCTATCAAACCACTAGTTTTCATGTATTTGCCTTCCATTTTGAAAGAGTTGTATATCATATCTATATGAAGGAGTTTATTTGATGTTTAATACTATTGGGGAAGGAATGTTTATGTTGTATATGGAATCTATATGTAATTTCATTATCTGAACCATTCAATCTACTTTTCATGTGTTAAAATCGAGCTATTCATGCCATTTTCCCTTAAGCAATTTCATTGAAAGTTGTCATATGAATGGTTCACAATAGAATCCGTTTTCAGAGATAATAACCATGATTAATAATAGATACTAATGTATTAAAATTTCAAGTAGGCTTATTAAATTGGTATCAAAGTGTTAAATTTGTGAACCACTAATATACAGGAAAATATGAATGTCGTAGGAAGGGAATTGTGCAGTGGAATAATCAAAGAGAATGTACATTGAACATGAAATTCATGCCACAAATTTTAGATAAATCAAACAAGAATTGCTCAGATAATCACAACATTAATCTTCATTCATTAATCAATAACAAAATGACTATACAATAAATAGAATTATAATGCTAAAGATAGGATTCAAATCTATCAGTTCTAACTGAATGATTAGGTAATTCAGTGTGTCTAAATCACTGTTGGTGCTCACTAGTCTAACTCCTGATTTCTAAATCAGGCTACAATCAGTTAACTGATGAGGTAGGTGGGAAAAAGGCACCACTCTCCCTTCATGCATGCAAAACTGGCGCCAGGATAATTGAAAGTGATCTAATTGATTGTAACTAGAGGTTAAATCAACATAACTACTTACCTACCACAACCAATAGATGGAGGCTGTTGGTGGCACTCAAAGTGGGATACTATAATGTAGGGATTGATCCTAAAGGCACATAACTCATACATGCGCATGATGTAAGTGGAAGATAACCTCTAGGTGTGTCCCCCCCACTCTAGTACAGTAATAATTATCCCCTAAGTTAGGAAAAATGAACAAATAGACTATATTGGGCAAAGGAGGATTAATTAATCCTAACACCCCCCGTAATCCTAACTTTGGACAACTTGGGATGTTGTTCAGGAATAAACACCCTTATAATCGAGGGTTTGGGGTTACCAACGTACTCTTAAAACTTGCAGACAATCATCTTTAAAGTATAGAATGGAAATAGGAAGATATAATGGACTCATCTGATTAACGACGATTGATCCAAGCTTTGTCTTCTCCCACTCTACTCCTCTCCAAAGCTTTCAGGGATGCACCTCCTTCACCTGCAAAAAGCAAATCCTCCAAGTACAATCTTATACNGACTCTCTTTATTAACAATAGTGAATGAGATAAGTGTACAACCCAACGCCTAAAACAAGGAATCCTCTGCAACCAAAGGATTCTGAGTTCTGCGGCTCCAAAGACTTCTGAAGATATACCACTAGCATAACTTTTCTCTCCAAGTATGATTGATTATTGCCCTCCCCAAGGCCTCTATTTATACTTAGGAAAATAGAGCAGTTTCGAAGGTTGAGGAGGTTGAGACAATTAAGATAGTTAATTTTTAAGGCTTAACAAATCTCCGTTAATCATGTTTTATTATTTTTAATGTCGAATGGAGACGTACGTGAGTGTTGATACTGGCAACCCGTGTATGACACACGAGTTGCTATAAGGGAAACCCGCGTACAGATCTGTACACGGGTTGCAACGATAATACTCACGTACATTATGTGGTATGCTGTGGAGATAGTCGCGTATGTACGCGAGTTGCTGTGGAAAGAGTCGTGTACAACAATGAACATGTAAAAAGGTAAAAATGGCAAGCTAGGTGGATAGTGAATGCATCTCATGTCATGCCCATCTAATAGTGTTTTAGGAAACCTTCAATCCATAAGTGTCCTTTTGTGTGCCAACAAATGCAGTGTCGGCACTCAGATGGAGAAGTACCATTTGGGTTGATAACAGATGCCCCCTAATGTGTGAGGTTAGAGGGAAGCGATGGCCAAAATACATTATAATATTTATCTTTGGAGAACTCATAAATCCAATGGAGTAGAGGTAGTACCTGAAACAAATACATAATAATGTCATATACAAACTCATATCTGAGGATGCTATGTTCAATATACTGGAACACTAGCTCATTTACAAATGTTTGATTACATCATATAGTACGGGTACAAGACCACGTATATTACAAAGGTGGATTGAAGCCACAATATACAATAATGACGAGTCTTCAAAGATCTGGGAGCTGTGTACATAAGTAGAACATAATCTTGCACAACTTAGTCCAAAGTGAGGGAACTAAGGTCTTCATAAACAATCCCAAAGTACCAGTACAATCCAAGCCATGTGAATAAATGTAGATTGAAGTCGAACATGGAGCGGATTCAACAGATTGTCAATCAATAGGTGATAGTCGACAATTGAAGCAAAGGAATTCACCAATGATGAAAGTGAATCCTGAGGTACGATCGTCAAAACTGTAGGTCTTCGTCATCAGGAAATATTGATGCGGAACCATACTGTGATAAGGAAGGAAATAGATCCTCCAACGGATCACAAGAGTGACTAGGAATTGGGTAAAGGAAGGGAGACACAAGTGATAATAGATACGACAATGATGGGATCAGGATATAGATCAGACATTGATTTAAGTCCTTGAATAGTGAGCATGACACAAAGATGACCCAAGGTAGCTTATAACTTTATAGATAGAACAACTAGACTTATCTGTCATGTAGGAGACATGATCAAATTCCCTAGGTAGAACTGATAAGAGGAGGAGTAATAAACTCAAAGTAATAGCTGAACTGAAAGTGAACACTGAGACATGGGTATCGGAAAATACAGAGAGTGCTATGTTCAAGGATGACATGTTGCCACTAACTGAAAACAAGAGAAAACTTCGCCCTTACCTTCCCTGTTACATTTTAACGAGTCCAGGAAAGTCAACTCGGATCTCTCTTCATTTTTTAACAAGCTTGAAGAAAAGAGGGAATAATGCTTGATAGTGTCAGTGATTCATGGATTTAATGAGCCCGAACTAGTACATGCTCAGTTGGTGTTTTCACATTTAGAGAGTTTGAAAACTCTAAAGAAGACTCCAAGGGGGTCCCTTTTTATCCAATTTAAACTCCTGAGGTCGGAAAAGTATAAAACATACCACATAAGAACTCTCTTAACTTTTGTAGAAGAAAAGGTGAACCTTTTTCGTACTTAGTCAGGAAGGTCCGAAAAAGGTTAAATTACCACCTACCCAATGCTCCTTCGAGAACAACATGTAGCTTGAGTTTTACGAGTGTGAAGGAAAGCAAGATCACTCGGAAAGATCCATTTTAGTACGAGAAACGGGGCTTACAACAATAAACTCGATGCTTTGTTATTTAGTGTTTAACGAGCATGACAAATACATAAAGTACACTCAGAATATTTTTCATGTTTAGGTCCAAAGCATGAAAAAGAGAAAACTAAGCTCATACCGGGAGTTCCTTTTCCGTAAATTTAGTCCCTCAGGTCCGGAAAAGTGATAAACCTATGCTTGAGAATACTTTTCTCAATTACATAAAAAAGAGAGTGATCCTTTCTCGTGCTATTCCACATGGTCCAAGAAAAAGATAACCTACCACCAATGCGGATGCCCATTCACATATTTTTAATGATCTTGAATGGACAAGTTAACTCAGCAGTCAAGTCTGTTTTAAGGAGTTAGACCTGGGCCTAAAGAAACTCCATAAGGGTGGGGAGTCCTATAGAGGGATAACTTGTAAAAAGAGACCAAAATGAGGCTCCATTTGGCGTGAAAAATAGCTAAAAGGATTCCCCTATACCTAACACAACTGTGGCATGAGTATTGAAAGACATCATAGGTTCTAAATTAGGATACTCATGAGAGGAAGGCCCTATCCATGGAAGAACGATGGTAAAGACAAGGATCTAATGGTTTAAAATACCATAGTCCGTGGTCAAAATGTTGATTACTAAATTTCAAATGGAATCAATATAGATGCAAAAATGCACGTGGAATGACATAAAACCATCCTATATGAGCAAAAAACACTTTAGAATGATGAAAAACCTGTTACAAGGAAAAAAGAGATGGGATTAGTTTGATAAAATATGCACTATAGGCAAAAAACCCACTTAAGAAATATAATTTCTATAAATAGTTCAAAAAACTAAATAAAACTCACCAGTTTGAATTTTAGCCATAAGAAGCAAGTTTTTACCTCTACCTTCATTCGATCGGTGTGGACAATCCGGTGGACGAAATCCAATTCCGCAAGTGTCAGGCAAGACTACACCCCGAGCTCTTCAATTTGATCCTAGTAAATTTCTAAATTGAGTCTAAATTTTATATTTTTGAGCACCCTAAAGCAAGGCACACTGTGTACGTAGGTTCACTATATTGAAACTCGTGTACATGTGTTCTGTACGCGAGTTTCCTTGAAGGACAACCGCGTATAGTACGCGACATGTCTAATTAGACAGTCGCGTATGCTGCGTGAAGGGAAAAAAAGATATATAGAGTCAAAATTTTGAATTTTTATATGACACTAAAGGTTCACAATGATTTTTTTTGCTACGTGTGAAGATGGTGCTTGAATGGAGGGAGCGTGAGCATGAGGATATGGATCAAGAAGCACTCCAGGATGCCCCTAGTGTGAATGTTTTACATTCAAGTGGGTTGTTGAAATTATTTTTCACATCACCTATGCGGGCCAATGTCCGCCTGCTAGAGTTCATGATAAACTACTGGGACCATGATTTGGGCATGTTTGAGCTTCAAGGTGAATCCTTGGAGATTACTTCTGAGGATATCTACTTCATTGCTGGTCTGTCACGATGAGGGGATCCAGTCAACTTGGAGGGCACCGACAGAGGTGGTGATCATCTAAGTGTCCAAAACTATATTGATGTATGCTACGCACCAGGGACCCAAAAGAGAGGGAGTTGCATCCCTATTACACATATACGTGATCTTCCCCTACAAGTAATGACAAGTACCATAGTGAGGGTTGCGGGATCATCTTCTCTTCATCTTGCTACACAGAACCAAATGAGGTTGGCAGTGGACTGCATGCAGGGGGGCTTTATATGATTGGTGTTCAGGAGTTGTCCCGATTTTGAGAAAACAACTCTCTGACTGCAAGAGAGGAAGGAGGAATAAATTTGGGTATTCTAGCATATTAGTTTCCTTCTTCTTCTTCGAGAGTGCCGGGATTGAGCCCTACAATACCCCTACCGATCCGATCTCCTCGTCAGCCTAGGCTGAGCAGATGGGGAGGTATCTTCCTCTGCTAGGGAGGAGGTGGCTTAGTGCAGAGTGTATACAATGATGACTTTTGCTTTTGGTGGGAGTGATAGTTACCAGCACTGGAGCATTTTCCATATGATGGGATGGATTTTCGTGGTGACCCAGACCTTGTCCTCCCTTCAGGAGGAGCATGGAGAGAGCTAGGTAATTTTTAATTTTCAAGTTTTTAATTTTTTATGAATTTTAAAATATAGGGATATATATGTATGTATAAGAGTTATAATCCTATAAACATGTCAAAATGCAGATATTGGACCGGTACTCCTTGAAGGGAACCCATGTATGTTTGTTCGTCCTGTCTTAGGCGAAGACCAGGGGCTTATCAAGGTTCTAGAGGGGAAGCTGGCCAGGATTACCTAGAGAGTACCCACTTTGAGGATTGAGCACATTCCATCCATCATGCAGGATTATGTGGTTGGAGTACCACCCATCTGGATACACCTTTTGAGGCCGACAACCAAAGCTGTTTTAGTGTACATAGATTCTGTTGAGGCTACCGAAGCCGAGGAGGCTGAGGAAGCCAGAGTACAGGGAGGACGGGGGGACCAGGGTGGTCCAACATAGATCTAGGGCATTTTGATGGACTATGATCCATATTTTTGTATATTATACAGTTATGACTGGATCTGAGGATCAAGAAATCGACCTATACATAGACAGATATTCACACACACACACACACACACACACACACACACACACACACCCATATATTATCGGTTTATTTACAAATGTTTTTTATGTGTATGCTGTATATTTTTATGAAATATGTGTTAGATGCCAATCCAAAATGTAATTAGCATATGCATTAGTCAATGGATTCTGATTTTTTGGAATGTAATTGAATGTAATGAACTCAAAATTTCTTTCCAATAACCTAACTTGCATGAACTGATGCAATGAATAGGGTTTTGCACCTGATAAGCTCGATTGAGCTGGGAAACCACCAGTTGAGAGTCCATTCAAACTTCCAACTGAGTGATCCCATGTGACAAAGCATCCCATAGAATTTCAATTACAGCCCTATACTCACCAACATTATTAGAAGCAGGACCTAAGCAAGCGCCTCTGTTACGGAGAGAAATTCCTATGGCTTGGGGTACCACAACAGACAGCTTGACTCCAGAAATCAATCCTTTCCAATGTGCAATAGAAATTAAATGTCTAAAACTAAAGGATCAGACCTCATACCTTATTCTAGATGGTTGAAGTAGATCCTCGTTGAGCTTTCCAACTTCAACTTGAATTGATATATTACTTCCTCAACAACAAGTAAACAATACGAGCATACTATATATATTGGTGTTAGATATATTCTAGCATATATAATCAACAATGTATAAACATTTGAAATCATCCCATGGATAAAATATTCATTCAAACATACA
>LPNX010397827.1:677662-708376 GCA_001517045.1 Pseudotsuga menziesii
AGATTTGGATTTTGTACACATCCTGATGTACGCGGTTTTAGAGGTCAAACCCACGTATATACACGATTAGGGGTTTAAAAGTCATGTGTACTAATTTTCACATGTTTTTAGGGATGGTCAAAGAAACGTCAAAGGATAAAAAATGGTCCAAGGGGTCTAAGGAGTCTGCAGAGGGACAGGGGAAGGCCATACAAGTGTGATTCACCTGGAGTGGTAAAATTAGCTATAACAGATGCCCCCTAATGTGTGAGGTCAGAGGGGTCATACGATGGCCGAAATACATTATAAGTCCATCCCAGAAGTGAAGTGATGAAGGATCCCAAATGCAAGACCAGCCACCCAATTAGCATAGTACCATGATACAACTTTGCACATAACTGCAAATACATAGAGCAGTCCCGGATACATAAGAGTACAATGGCCATGAATAGGCATGATACAAGATATCACATAAGTGATAATTGCCACGTACAATATACATAGATCAGAATCTCCATGATGAAGATATACAAAGGACCATGATCTCCATAATGGCTGAAGATATATTATGGATCAAGATCTCCATAATAGCTGGAAATGTCTGACATATACTGGAATCAAGTCACGAGAGCTGAAATCTCATGAACACTGGCACGATCAAGGAGGTAGCATATAAGAGATGCCACCAATTTGGAAGGTTTTCTACACAAAATGCTACGAGTACATGTCCTACTATGTGAATAGAGGTGTAGAGGTCGAACATAGTAGTCCATCGTCTGATTACCGGTCATTGATGTATACCGTTAACAGACACGAGATCACCCACCAATAATGAAAATGGGAATCAAGGTACTAGAGTGCAAACTAACAAGTGTGAATAAATGTGTTGAGGTCGAGCACTTGAGAGGATCTATCAATCAGGGGACATTGATGTATTCCCAAAGACTGTCGATGGCAAGAGAACCTGCCACTGATGACTGCAAGTCTCAAGGCACTCAAAATGACTCTAGATTCCAATCCCAGAATAAATGATCTGAAGTCGATGGGATGAAATCCGCTGGAAGGAGGGCATTAAGGCATCCCCCATCATCCAACACGAGGTACTCAACAAAGTTGTATAATGTGGAAGGACTTGATCATAAGGTGCATGAACCAGTCACTGTACTGAGAATGGTTGACATGCAAAGTCAAGATAACTGAGGAATGGCCAACTCAGGTTTCAACTTCCTTCGAACAAGAGCATAATGGTGAATGGTGACTGAATAAAGGCAGCATAGACTCGATATACAAACTGGGACATCTCTGCGACATAGGATAAATCGACAGAGGCTCCATGGGGACTGGAAGCTTAACTAGTCGGTGGGGATAAACTTAGATAAATGAGTATAGCTCCTAAAGTCAAACTATAAACCCAACCAATGGATGTGATATATAGTGCTCTGTTCGAAGGCGACATGACTCGACAGCTACCAAAGGTAACATCTTTCCTTGTCCGAGTTTTTGGTTTTTTTATTTCTTTGGACTTTTTCAAATATTTAAAAAGCTTGAAAAAGAATAAAACTGCTTTATAGTTACATACTAGGAGGAGATGAGTGTCATAGGGGCAAACAAACTAGTTCCAAGCAGTGGAACATACCTATGGTCAATGCAAGGATCCATGTGTAGGATATCGACACTCAAGGGAAAATCCCATCTCGGTAAAAAGGGAATCAAGTTGCAAAGGATATATAAAATGGCTCTGCATGGCTAGACATGAGACAAGCTCGGGCTATATTTCTGAAATGCAATGTCAGGGAAGCCGGCATAAAGCTCAATAAGGCAGGCAAAGCTCATGATAGTGCAATTACAACTTGACATAAGGGAGTCCTGAGGGAAATAGGCCAACAAAAGATCAAGAGGAGTATGAGGCTCTTGCGAAATGTCATGGAAGTACTATACAACGAACTCCCACACCCTAAAGGACAAAAAATCAGCATGGGCATCAAATGCAGATAAGGCACTAACCTGGGTACCCATGTAAGGTCAAGCTCTACCACTCATACCATGCCACTTCTAAAACAACAAGAAGGTTCCGTGACATAATAGAGTGGGTTCGTACCTAAGGCTATGATGAAATGGTCATAAGGTCATGCAAAATGCAAATTGTGATGAAACCTAACCTATATGCTAGTTTAGACATGATACCTAAGATCGGCATGAATGGGTTAATCCAACGATTGAAATGACACTCAAAAAGGTCTCCTACATCATGAATTAGGTCAAAAACGGTCCAAAATGATTAGAAATGGTCCAAACTATAGGAAAGGGGGTAAAAATTTTCAAAAATTTGAAAAATTTCTATAAATAGTAAAAAATTCAAAACATTATAAAACATTTGAAATTTTTACCCAATTGAGCTCAGATTTTCAACAGCGAATTCCAGGAGATCCAGTTGGCAGAATCCACTACCGTTTCTTCCAGGTACTTACCCATGCTCTTCTCTTCCATTTTGATGCATTTTTTTTTATCAAATTCCATGGTCATTTGAGGTTTCTAGGCCAATCTAAAATGAGCGTTGCGGCCCACACGAAAATCGAGGGTTTTTCCACGTATAGAGCTGGATATACACAGAAAATGCCCCCATAGTCACGTACATACGTGGCTGTTTGGCAAACAGTCACGTATGCAGCCGCGCATGAGATTTTTTGAGTATTCTAATGGGAAAACTTGCAATTTTTTGTGCAGGATGGTCCTAGAATGGAGAGAGTGTGAACATGGTGATGTAGAGGAGGTAGTAAGGGCCGATCTAATGGCTCAACAAGCGCTACGTGCATGTGGGCTCTACAAGTTTTGGTGTCTTGGTGGCTTAAGGGACAAACCAAGACTATTACAGATGCTGGTGGATTACTCGGATCCAGAATCTGAGTCCTTCTAGATAGATGGGATGTCCCTCACCATATAGATGGAGGACATATACTTTATTACTGGACTTTCCCGATGAGGGGAAGTAGTGAAACTTCCTTCTCGTGGTGGGTCCAGAGGTGGCCTAACTATAGATGAGTACATTGCGATGTACTGCTATCCAGACACGGAGAAGGTGGGGAGTCAGATCCCAACCAACTCTATACAGGTGCTGGGGCTAAAGGCCATCCTACTGACATTGGGCAGGATAGCAGGCTTGGCTTCAGTCCACCAGGCCTTGTGGCCTCTGATGTTCTATGCAGTGGAGTACATGAGACCCACGGTCTATGACTGGAGCACTACACTATTGAGCAACATGAAACATCAGCTCAGTGAGTGTAAGATGGGCAGAGTGTGAAACTTTGGGTTCAACAGCATACTGAGCATGTTTTTCTTGGAGCGTGTTCTAGGATTGATCCCTAGAGTTGACGTTCCTCTACACGATGTTCGAGATACGACCCAATGGCATTGGGCATATGCAATGCGCATACTGGGGGGAGGTAGGGTGTCCAACCCCTATCCAGTTGAGTTCTTTCTGTGGTGGTGACGACAGATAGTTGCCATCGATGACTACCCCTATGCGGGGATTGATTTTCGGGGGGACCCGGACATGCCGCTACCACCAGGATCGCCATATGGTGACATAGGTAATGAATCTCGACCCTCTCTTTAAATTTTTGAGTTATTTAATTTTTTTTTGTGTTTTCTGATTATATGGAATCAAAAGACATATTTTTTTGGGTGACAATACATAGTGACATCTACCATTTGCATGCAGATGTGGGACCATGGCGGCCTGAAGGCTTCCCTCATCATAGACAGAGGGGAAGAGGAGATGATATCACAGGTGTGGATACGGAGCGGATGCTCCAGAGCATTCATACCAACTTTGTGAGGTTGACACACAGGGTTCCCATGGCACAAGTCGAGGACTTGCCTGAGGCTATGCAACGCCAGGTGGTGGGTGTACCACGAGCGTGGGTGCGATTATTTCAACAGCTAGCTAGAGCCGTAGTGACCTTCCATGATCACAACCCCCCTCCTCCTCCACAGGCTTAGATACCTGGGAGTTATACATTTTGTTTTACCGTGTATTATATTTTGGTGGCTCGAGAGCCCCATTTTTGTATCATGACACTATGTATTACCACATTTTGGATGTTATATAATAATTTTATGGTGATCGGTTTATTTATTTACATGTGTACAAATTTGTGTTTGTGATGAATTTATTGTGTATGAAACAAATGCCAATCTAACACGTAGTTAGTATATGAGTCAGCAACTTGATTATTAATTATTGGAATATGTATGTATGTTATATTGTCAAATTTCCGTTCTAATAATCTCACACGTAAGAATCTTCTTAATAACATCGGATCTCTAACATGGTACAAGCCATTAAGCTGTGACACTACTAACTCCAAATCAAGACGTACCTCAAGAGAGAGAACGCCATGTGAAATGGCATCTTGTAGAAGCTTAATGACGACACTATATTCAACAACATTGTTTGAAGATGGCCACAAACATATGCCTCCTAAAGACAGTACTTGACCCATAGGAGTATAAATCACCCAAACAACAGAGGCTGAGTGTTGAGTGTGACGGCTTGCACCATCTGTGAATCCTATGTAGGTGGAAGAATCCATTGACATCTGCCAAAAGAAACAGAAACTAATCACAAACCCGATCACTATAAGAAAAAGACCTAAATATGCAAAACTGTACAATAATATACAATAACTAGCATTGGCTGAAAATCATGCATAGTACTTCTTGAGATAGAGCCCATTTCTAGGCTCTGCCAAGGCCGTTCCCTCATAATCCACTAACTCATAAGCGCCCTTCTATAACACACGTTTGACTACATAAGGACCATGCCACATGGGGTTAAAATTTCCTGCCCCCAAGGGTTCTTTCGGTTGATCCCACAAAAGGACCAAGTCTCCATCACTAAACCTCCTTGGATGGACAGACTTATCGTACTGGACCTTTACGCGACGTTTATTTACTTCTAGAGCCACCAAGTCATCTCGACGCTGCTCATCAAGTTTCTCAAGGTGGACCAAATGCTCCTCCAATGGTGAAGTGTCTGGTAAGAGTTATATGGCTAGCTTCAAAGAAGGAATCTCGCATTCAACTGGAAATATCGACTACACTCCATTTACGAGTTGATATGGAGAAAAACCCATGGAAGTCTTAACAGCGGTTCTATACGCCCACAAAGTAGGATATAACATGATGTGCCAATTATTCTTGCTCTGTGTGATGGTTCATTGGAGAATGGATTTGAGTGATTTATTCACTGCTTCTACCTGTCCATTCGCTTGAGGGTAGTAAGAGGAGGAATGTTCTTGTTTGTACCCTAACTTTGATGCCAACTCTTCCATCATACGATTCTGAAAGTGCGAGCCATGGTCAGTGACAAGCTCTTTCGGAATTCCAAACCGAGTAATAATCTGGTTGAATACGAAGTGTACGACTGTCTCACCATTGGATTTAACTATAGGCATAGCCTCAGTCCATTTCATGAAGTAATCAACAACCACTATGATTTGATGATTCCCCTCAGCTGAAGCTGGGTTGCAATCTATAAAATCAAGCCCCCACTTAGTGAAGGGATCGGTGGTGATGATGGGATGTAACAGGGTAGGTTTTGAGCACATATTACGTGCAAACACCTGGCAAGGGTGGTACCTCTTGACCGCATCTATACAATCCTTAAATATTGACGACCAGAAATAACCCACTCTTAAGATTTTTTGGGCTGTAGAAAGCCCAGATAAATGATCACCACATGCCCCTCCATGGCAATCATTCAACACTACCTCAGCCTCTTCATGCGTTAAACAATGTCGTAAAATGGAATCTACCCCACGGCGGTACAAAGTGTTATCCACTATGAGGTAATTCTTAGACACATGACATAATTGTCGTTGCTCATCTTGTGAGAGGTGAGTAGGGACCTTCAATGTTTGTAAATATATAATGATATCCCCATACCATGGGTCTACAGTTGAGATTAAGAATATGTGTTCATCGATAAGCGTATCTTCACAAACCAACTCCTCGGCCTCGCTTGGGAAATCTGATATAAGCTCTGCAAAAATTAACGATTTCTTCGACTTTGCCGAAAAAAAATCGAGATCGAATTCTTGCAGGATGACAATCCATTTATTATATTTTCCCCCAATCATCCTTCAAGTGAGGAAGAATTGAAATGGATTGACATGGGCTACAACCAAGGTCTGGTGAAGGAGAATATAATGTCTCAATCGTTGAACCGCATGTACGGTATCTAAAGCAAGATTCTCAACATGAGAATAACGAATCTCTGCGTTAATAAGGTTCCGGCTCAGATAGTATATGACATGCTCTTTTAGCTCCTCATCCTCTTGAAACAAAACCATACCAATCGTCTCCATGGATGCGACCACATAAAGTAGAAAATCATGGCTATAGTCTGGGGAACTAATCACCAGGGCCGATGCTAGGGCTCACTTGAGCACATCAAAGGACTCCCGGGCTCACTCATCCCAACAAAAGGTGGTGTCCTTCTTCAAAAGATGTATGAAGCCTCTAGTCAAATTGGAAAAATTGACAACAAATCTCTGTAAGAATTTTACCATGCCTTGCAAACATTGAACATGACAAATATTTTTCGGGGGAGACAACTGAAGTATTGCCTCAACCTTCAAAGGGTCGACCCTTATACCCTCTTTAGAAACGATGAATCCTAACAAGTGACCTAACTTCACACAAAAAATGCACTTGTGAGGATTTAACCTAACCAAATAATGGCGGCATCTTTCAAATACCAATCTCAAGTGATAGGGATGACGCATTCTCATACGAGAATGAGCAACAAGGTCATCCAAAAATACCTCGATAATCGACTTGAGATCGTGGAAGATCAAAGTCATTGCCCGCTGAAAAGTAGCTCCGTCTTTCTTAAGGCCAAAAGGAATTTTCCAATATGCAAAAGTTCTCCAAGGACAAATAAATGCAGTCTTATGTTGGTCCTCAGGTTTAATTTGTATCTGATTATATCCAGAAAAGCCGTCCATAAAGGAAAAAACCTCGCTACCTGCACACTCATCGAGAATCTGATCAATAAATGGTGTGGGGAAATTTTCCTTAGGACAAGCATGATTCAAATCATGGAAATCAGTACATATGCGGATCACTGCTTGCTTCTTATCCACCGGAACGAGGTTTGAAACCCACTCCGTCAAGGGAATGGGATAGATAAAACTGGCTTTCAATAGTTTCTCTATCTTTTCCTTAATCACGGGTTCTTTCTTAGGATTCACCGCATGCAAGTTTTGTCAAACATGCTTAGCATTGGGATAAGTCTTAATCTCGTGTTTGACAATACGAGGGTTGATACCTGGCATTCCATCATAATACCAAGCAAAGATATCACAGAATTCTTTAAACAACTCGGTCTATTCTTGAATCTCAGCATGGGAACATTCTGCCCCAATATAGACATTCTCTATCATGCCAGGATCGTGAGAGATATTGATAGGAATCATTGGAGATATGTTTTCCATGTTTCCATCAGCCATCGAACCAGGAGAGATTAATGAAACCATAGGACTACCAACTCTCTCACTAAGAATTGCCCTAAAGTCCTCACGCTCCAAGCGGTCAAGCTCGAGAAGAAAGTAATATCTATGATGGAGTTCCTCCCATGGTGGCTCATCGAATGCAGTTAACATGGTCACTGATTTAGATAGCTGAGGGGAACCTAAACCCTTCCAACATGATAAAGACATCACAGAAGCGATAGCTCCTTCATCAATCACAGTGCGCTTGACAGTCATGTTAAGAAATTATACGTGAATCAAAAGAGACACATAGTAAGGAAAGCAAGGTTGAAGTCCTGCGGTTTCAAATTTAATCACGGAAGAAGAATCATCATCATTCACACCAAGGGAAAAAAGCAAAGCCTTCCTTTGTGAAGGACAACTCTGAAGCACTTCCAATGCAGACATCGCACAAGGAGTGTGGCCCAAATCCTCGACAACTGAATAGTTTTGGGTGGCTCGGGCATTAGGATTGTGCCCTGAACACTTAAGTACTCCCTTAGGAATGTGAGGTGCAGCTTCAGGTTTATCCACAGGTTTCTCAATACGCAAAGGAGACCCTAGTGGATCAAGTTCCTTTCCTGGGCTGGGTTGTGATGAACCATAGTCCTTCGCACGGGTCACAACTTTTGCAGCACGTACCATGTTAATGCAACCACGATCACTACCCTCCGGTGGATCTTGATCACCACCAGAATGATCATGGGTCCTCGAGTTCATATTTTGATTGTGAGGTAAAGGGTTAGTTAGCACAGCTGGGCCCTATGCCAAGAATATCGAGGCTTCATCGATACGAGAGCACAAGTAAGTGAGGTGATTGTCCTTACACAACTTACAAGGGAATTTAACCTTACGTTTAGCTTGCTTGTCCCCCCCAGCATTACGGGTGTTCATGTCATTATTAGAATTATCATTCCTGTTCCCACCCTTACGATTATTCTTACCCTTCTTTTTATTCCGTCCGGGTTGCTGGTTACCCTTTTGGTCCGATGATTGTACTGAAAGCACACTCGCCATTTGGGCGGGTTGAGATGAAGCCATGGCTTGTCCTGAAGTAGATTGGTTGACTGAAAATTGACTAACTTGTTTTGCAACTGAATCTACAAGTTTAGCACTCACACAACCCACAATGCCATCGGCATGTGGTCCAGGTTTAACTTTGGAGTCGAAACTAGAACGCGGAGCATTGGGAATGATCTCATATAACAAACCAGACTGGGCATAAATCAAATCTAGTTCCCGTGCCCTAAAAATGGCTTGTTCCTCATTTTGCACTCCGGATGTAGAAACATCCTTTGCTATATATGACGATAATGACTTAAGGAACCATTCGAGGAGGAATTATGGTGGTATATAAGCTTTAATTAACCTCTTTCGTCTACGCCACTCTTGGATATGATCCAAGATATGTGTGGCTTTATCCTGCCGAAATTTCGACAAGAGTTTAGTACCAACGTCATAACGCACTGGTAGCTGGAAGTGGTTAAAAAAAGTCACCGCTAGGTCATTGAACAAAGCGAATGCCCCCCTAGGTAGCTCTCTATACGATTTCATGGCAGGCCCTGTAAGGGTGCGTTGAAATAGCGTTAAACGGATTGAGTCTTGGTGTAAGGAATTCGAAGAGCACCATAGGTGGAAGGTAGTAACATGTTCATTCGTGTCCTCTCCCGGTTTTCCCTCGAACTTTGGTATGTCTGAGGGAAGCTCAATAGGGACAGCCGACCAAGCCAGGTCATGAGCTACAGGATCGTTTGTCAATCTTGACAAGTTAGGAAGATTTAGAATTGCGAGGAAAGGGATCCTAGGATGATGAGGTCGATGGAACGCTCCCTGATAGTTCTGATTCACATAGGTCTGATCACCACCATGGCCTTAGCCATAGTGCCCTCCTCCCATTTGACCCGTATATGGTGGCATGGAAGCACCATAGTGTGGTGTACCTTGACTATTTGGAGCTACAAAGCCATAATTTGGAGAGTAAGAAGGTTGTTGATACCCGGACCCATAAGGTGAAGAACCCTGTCCATACTACATCCCATAATAGGGTCCATAAGTCATCGCATGAGATGTCCCATGAGATACTCCGTAAGTAGGAACATACACTCCGAAAGTAGGAATACACATTTCAGAAGTAGGAATGTGACCTCTAGAAGTATGAACATGACCTCCCGAAACAACGGGTGGTGCATGAAGCTGAGACACAACCAATCTAGTAACCGTAGTACGGACATAGCTCGTAGCAACGTTCCGGCCCGAAGGACCATGTGAATGAGGTGGAGGGTGAACATTCGAATAACTAGGGACAGAGGACGAAGGGATATGTGTAATTATGTACGTACTATTCCCTATAGTCACTCATCTCAGATCTGGTATCCTAATAGGATCACTAACCCTAGACCTAGGAGGAATATGTGATGTAGATTCCACCACCGGATGGAAGGTGCAATGTGACTAGTGCTCCCAAACCTCTCCGCATGGTAAGGAATGAGAGTGCCCCCAGGCATAGTGTTAGGATCGAACTCAGATTCAACATGAAATGCCAAATCATGTGTGGGAAAACCAGACATACCATAACTACCATAACTAGTGCTCGAGGGTTCAAAATGAGTCTCATCATCCTCCGGCATTCCATACCGGCGATGCGTCAATGGGGAATCAACCCTAGAGTAAGTAGGCCTATCATGAAAGGTTCCTATCTCAGAAATCACAGGACCCAACTCAGTCAAGTCGGGTGAAGGATCATTGTTAGGAGTAAACTCCCCATCTTCCACATGAATGGGAGAAGGCGGTTCAGGAATACCTGCTATATGGTCTCCCATGGTGTGTGAATCAATGTGCAAAGTAGTCTACCTGGACTGTCTATTTATCACTCCCAAAGGAGGAGGATATGTAGAAGGCGGAAGTCCTGTTAAATGAAGAGAACGGTGAGGAGCCGCACCCAAATCTACAATGACTCAAAAAATACAAAAGACTCTCTATCTACGCAAACCCTAGGCAAGCTAACATGCACAGAGCAATCACCAATAAAATCTAAATCCAAATACAAGCAATCAAGGGTAGGATAAGTGAGCTCCCGAATGAAGCAGGTATGTCTCACCTAGGAGAGGCTTGAGACTACCATACACAAAAAGCGGAGGTATGTAACCAATTATTGTGGTCCTCAGCTTCAATGCGCAAAGCGACTGTGCTGTCTGACCCCAACCTAGTCGGGACACCTGTAGAATAACCCCTGCAAAGTACCCCCTCGATATCCTAGGTAAGGCCACTAAGGTCACCTCAATATAATCAATGCTCAGGTGGACAGTCGCAGGTGGGATTGACCGTATGGGCAGGGTAACAAAGCCCGAAACTTTTGAAAGAGCCCCCAGATACGAATACAATCCTGGAAATATCTCCGGTGCTACTCAATTATGACTAGGGGTCATTCCATTCAATAACTGCTCACACTGCCTCGTGCTTAACTCCCTTTTGAGAGTAGGATCCTGAGAAACACTGGTTATACCAAGGATTTCACACACTCACCTGGACAGACACATACATGTTGTTGTTTAGTGGTCTTGGAGAATTTAATCACAATGAACTATTCCAAGACCCTAAAACCTAATCTTGTTGGTGAACCCTATCAAATAAAATAGTGTAGTTCATTTTAATTAAGCGTTGATTTTAATTGGCTTTATTACTCAAAAGAGGGATATGGCTGTGCAACTAATGGTGTTATGACACAACATGAAGTAAAATGCACACCTAACAATCAATGCAAATGCATTGTGTCCATGAAAAACAGGGTATGCTACTATGTGAAATGCACAGTTTTCTTCAAATGATAAATGCAAGCTTTCCTATATGAAATCCTGACTAATACTCCAAAGCAAATCTAGTGCAAGTACTATGCAAAATGCAAAATGCAAAATGCAATGCATGATGATAAGCAAATATTTTTGGATTTTTTGAAATAGAACGAGATATAAAAAGAAAAAAAATGATTCTACAACCCCCAGACTCTGCAAGCACACTCAAGCAGCACTCAAGAAAAGCACTAAGGTAAAAGAAGTCCAATGCACTAATCCCAAAACAAAAAATCGAAAATGAAATGACAAGAACATTCTTAAAAAATAAATTTACCCTAAAAAAAGCGTCTCTGGTCAGAAACAGAGGTGTATATAGACTCTGGCAGTATCAAAGGAGACTCAGTAATCATCAAAATTCACCTAGCAACCATTCAACTTCCTCTAAAAGGCAAACCTAAGGGCATACATGACTGTTCGCAGTAAACCCACATGTATACGCGGAAATAGCAGAGAAAACCGCGTGTATATGTGACTGTGAGTTCAAAACTCCCGTACAGGAAGAAGGGTGCACAAAAATAAAGGCAAACAGACAATTTGAGACAAAATTCATACCAATCAGACATTACCAAGCAAACATGCCTCCAGACCCGACACAGAAACAATAGAGAAAGAGCATTTCAAAGTCATTGAATGCCTATAGAAACCCCCCAAAGGACAACTACTAGGAACTCCCCAGTGGAGTCGCCAATTCTGTTAGGGAGAGAAATTCCTATGGCTTGGGGTACTACAACAGATAGCTTGACTCCAGAAATCAATCCTTTCCAATATGCAATAGAAATTAAATGTCTAGCACTAAAGGATCAGACCTCGTACCTTATTCCGGACGGTTGAAGTAGATCCCCGTTGAGCTTTCCAACTTCAGCTTGAATTGATAGATTACTTCCTCAACAACAAGTAAACAATACAAGCATACTATATATATTGGTGTTAGATCTATTCTAGCATATATAATCAACAATGTATAAACATTTGAAATCATCCCATGGATAAAATATTCATTCAAACATACATTATTGGATAGGAAAATATATTTCTATTAATATAAAATCAGAGATTACAATGGATACAACCTCTGTCGACACGTCTGTGAATTGGAGAAACTGAATCCCCCACTTGGGCCTCCACCACCTTAATCCTCCATCTCTCGATAGCAAGCTCACAAGCAAAAGGCAAGCTTGGGAAGAACACAAAAGTGCTCCAAGGGACAAAGGGATGCAGACTCAAGCACAAGTTCCGGTAACAATGGACTATAGTTTCTTTGCTCTCAATTCTCTCATATGCCTTCAATGTACCATAGAGTTCCTTATATAGATTTTCAAAGGGGTAATGAAAGGTCGAATCAGAGCGATCTCAAGGCATATGGAAGGACAGGAGTCAAGTGAGTCGGATCCATGTTAAGGAAAACTCCAAAAAGATTTGGATTTTGTACACATCCCAATGTACATGGTTTTAGAGGTCAAACCCGCGTATATACACGATTAGGGGTTTAAAAGTCACGTGTACTAATTTTCACATGTTTTTAGGGATGGTCAAGGAAAAATCAAAGGACAAAAAATGGTCCAAGGGGTCTAAGGAGTTTGCAGAGGGACAAGGGAAGGCCATATAAGTGTGATTCACCTGGAGTGGTAAAATCAGCTATAACAGCCTCCTGAGGATACTAACTATCCTGAGGGAGAATAAATGACCCATGCTGCTGAAGCAAGATTACAAGTGTGGCGACTGGCGCCATCAACGAAACCTATGCACCTCTCGAAAGACATCTACAACAACTAGCAGAAGGTATAAAAACCACAAACTGAAGAACTAGTGTACATAAAAATACATAGAATAAAATACAAGAAAAAGTACTAAGCCTAAGCATAGTACTTCTTCAGATAGAGTCCATTTCTAGGCTTAGGCAGCTTATTCCCATCAAAATCTATTAACTCATATACGCCCTTCTTTAAGACCTTCGACACGATGTAAGGCCCTAACCACATGGCCTTGAATTTTCTTTCCCCCAGGGGTTCTTTGTTTTGGTCCCAAAGCAAAACAAGTTCCCCCTCAGAGAAAATCCAAGGTTTGACCGACTTATCATATTGGATTTTGACTCTATTCTTGTGAGCTTGATTTGCTGTCAATGCATCTCTACGCTACTCATCCAAGTGTTCTAAGTGTACTAGATGTTCTTCAAGCTCTGTCGTATCGGGTAACACATGAATAGCTATTTTCAAAGACGAGATTTCAAATTCAACCGGGGTAACGACTTCCACTCCATGAATGAGTTGGAAGGGGGAGAAACCCGTTGTAGTTTTTACATTAGTTTGGTACGCCCAAAGAGAAGGGTACAACGTGATATGTCAGTTAGAACAAGCTGCATTAATAGCACATTTGAGGATAATCTTCAAAGTCTTGTTAACAGCCTCAACCTGACCATTTTCCTGAGGATAATATGAAGATGAATGCTCTTGTCTGAATCCAAGCATAGTGGTCACTCCCGTCATCATGCTATTTTGAAAATGACTGCCATGGTTAGTGAGAATAACCTTAGGTATACCAAACCGTGCTATAATTTGATTGAATATGAAGAAAGCTGCTGTTTCCACGTTAGCTTTAAAGGTGGGCATTGCCTCTACCCATTTCGTAAAATAGTCCACAACGACAATGATATATTTGTGCCCCCCAGCCGAGGCTGGGTTGCATGTCACGTAATCAATCCCCCATTTCATGAAGGGGCCCACCGAGACAACGAAAAACAACGGAGCAGGATGTGACCGCATTTTTCTAGTGTAAAGTTGACAGGGATGACAACACTTCACCACTTCCACACAATCTTTGAAGATTGTGGGCTAGAAATAACCAGCACATAGTATGTTCTGGGCCATTGCTAACCCAGATAAATGACCCCTGCACGCTCCACTATGGGAATCATTCAGGACAATATCCGCTTCCTCATGGGTAAGACATCGACTCAAAATAGAATCTACCCCTCTTCGATATAAAGTATCTCCTATGATGAGGTAGTTCTTAGCATGAAGGTTTAATTTACGTCATTCTTCCCATGAGAAAGTTGTAGGATACTTCAAAGTCTAGAGATAAACAAGTATATCTCCATACCATGGGTCAGAGGTGGCTATCAAGAAGATATGCTCATTTGGGAATGAGTCATCCTCAATGACTACATCTTCTTTTGTTGGAAATTCTGCTATAAGCTCAGCAAAAACTAAGAACTTTTTAGACTTAGCGGATTGGAAATCTAAGTCAAACTCTTGGAGAATGACTATCCATTTGTTGAATTTCCCCCCAACAATCTATCGGGACAAAACATACTAAAAAGGTTTCACATCTGCCACTACTGTTGTAGTCCTCAACAAAATGTAGTGACGTAACCTTTGAACAGTATAGACAACTGCTAAGGCCAATTTCTCGACGTGGGAGTACCTGAGTTCAGGCCTGGCTAAATCACGACTAAGATAGTAAACAACATGCTCCTGGAGCTTATCGTTTTCTTGGACCAAGACTACCTCAATGGTCGACTCAGACGCTGCCAGATACAATATAAAATCCCTAGAGTAATCTGGTGGATGTAGTAAAGGTGCCGACAACAAAGCTTTTTTTGATGCCTCGAAAGCAAGTTGTGCAGTTTCATCCCATACAAATGGGGTATCCTATTTTAACGGGCGCATGAAACCCTTAGTAATCTTGGCATAGTTAGCAATGAAACGTCGAAGAAAATTGGAATTTCCCTGCAGGCTTTGAAGTTTCCTGATAGAACGAGGAGGAGGTAGATTTACAATGGCCTCTACTTTTAATGGATCCACCTAGATTCCTTTATTAGAGACAATGAATCCAAGCAGTGTCCCTGACTTGACGCAGGACACGCACTTGTGGGGATTCAAGTGGATCTTATAGTATCTGCATCGCTCAAATATCAACCGTAAGTGATTTGGATGGTCAATCCTCTTACGAGAATGTGTAGGAAGATCGTCAAGGTAAGGTTCGACAATGGATTTTATATCATGGAAGGAAAATTTCATTGCCCGTTGAAAGGTTGCCCCATCATTTTTCAATCCGAAGGGCATTTTTTTGTATGCGAAGGTACCCCAAGGACAAATGAAAGCAATTTTATATTGGTCTTCTGGTTTTATTTGAATTTGATTATATCCGAAGAAACCATCCATAAACAAGAACACTTCACTTCCCACACAAGCATATATAATATGGTCTATAAATGGCATGGGATAGTTGTCCTTAGGACAGGATTTATTCAAATCTCTGAAGTCAATACAGACACGTATGGTCCCTTGCTTCTTATCAATAGGAACAGGATTGGATACCGATTCCGTCAGAGCTATGGGATAAATGAAACCAACTTTCAACAACTTTTTAACTTCATCCTTCACAGCTGCCACTTTATGAGGGTTAACAGGTCTTAACTTTTGTCGAACAGGTTTAGCATCAAGGTATGTTCGGATCTCATGTTCAACTATCGATGGATCAATGTCGGGCATCTCCTCATATGACCAGGCAAAGACGTTGCAGAATTCCTTGAACAAGGCCGTATAGATTGCAATCTCTTCAGGAGAGCATTTTGCACCTATATGTATATTTTCCACGACATTAGGGTTTATAGAGATGTTGATAGGGATAGTGGTGGAAATATTTTCCATATATCCCTCGAAAAACATTCCTTCCCTGGGTAAGGGATTGATGGGTGTATCAACATCATCTGACAGTCTGATATGAAACTCTTGATTTTCTATCCTGCTTAGCTCTGGAGGGAAATAGGATCAATGGTGAAGATCTTCACAGATCTTACCATGTCCACACATGGCTTCCAGAATGGCTTCATCAGAAGGTAAAACCATATCTAAACAGTCTGTAGAGTACAAATAGTTTTTCACCCAAGTGGGCAAATAGACTTTTTCCAGGTCCTCTGAGACTGTGAGAGGGTCTGGAATGGGATAACCAGTGGTTTGAGTGATAGCTTGGTAAGCCACTTCCACTACCGATAAGGGCACTTCCAGTTCATGGGGGGAAGGGATAACCCAAGGATCAGTCCTATCAACAACCGTGGCTATGGACTTCCCCACAATAGTAGAACCAATATAGTTAATTGGGGCTGGAAGATCAAATGTGCCCATCAGTGATGCGTACATTCCAGCCCCCAAGCTCTGTGCAGCAGGTTTGACCTGATCAACCAATGGAACATCAGACTCATTAGAATCCATGCATCCTTTTCAAGTAAAATAGAGTTGGTAAATAGTAACCAACTTTCCTTCGTGTGGAAAAACTACCACCCAAAAGATGGTCGACGCAATAGCGGACATGGCATAAGTCCAGCTTCTTCCCAAAAGCAAATTATAGTCCAAAGGTGTGTCAATCACTTCCACCTCAATAGACACTGCATTCCCTACCAGCTTAATCTCAAAAGCCGGTAGGATACCATGCAGACGGAATGACCTTCCGTTGAAAGCAGTAAGCAGAGTGTTTGACGGGACTAGCTCTGGGGATCCGAGAGCTTTCGAACTTGACAAGGACATAATGCATGTAGAAGCAACCTCATCAACAACTTCCCTTCCAATGATATTTCCACCATGGATGACATCTATTGATAAGGCTACATGGTAAGGTAGGAGAATTTTAACATCAGATAAGTGAAATTTCGCCATGAGACTCGACGAGTACATGCTACCTAAGGCTGCTAAGAGGATCTCATTGGGTGGGATAGCTTTGTAACACCTCTAAAGTTGACATTGCATAAGGGGTTTGGGCTAAGTCTTCAACCACGGAGTAGTTTGAAGTAGCCCTAGCATTAGGGTTATGCAAGGTATTTTTAAAAACACCTTTCGGTATCTTAGGCATAGGTTCAGCAGGATTCTCGATTGTGAGAGGGTTATAAGTTTCACCTATAGACTTACCCTTCTCAGAAGTCTCTTTTTTGTAATTTTTATTCCTAGTCTGTAGCAAAGTCAAAGATAGGACCATGTTGATATAGTTGGGGTCTAGGGCACCTGGAGTGCCCCCTGCTACATTAGAAGTTGAAGCATAGTTCTGCCCTTGGGGAAAAGGATCCTTCAGGACAGCCGGTTGTTGAGATTTTAGCAGCTTCTGGGCTTGTTCCATAAGGGGACAAAGGTGAGTGAGGTGATCCTCGTGGCACAAATTACATAGGAATTTGACCTTTTTCTTTTCTTTCTTGCCCCCATCAACATTGTTCGTGGGTTTCTGCTTGTTTTGATTTCCCTCTCCTTTCTTTCCTCTCTTCTTCTTCCCACTGAGCTACTGATTTCCCTTCTAAGATGTTTGTGTAAAAAAAATTGCACTTTGGGGGGAGGGGGTAGCATTTGCTGCCTCCACTGTAGAATGCTTGATGGACAGCTGATGAAGCTGTTTGGCCAAAGACTCTATAGTGGGAGAGTTTACGGACCCAACCACACCATTGGCATGGGGTCTAGGCTTAGGTTTCTTCGTATCATGGGTAGGGCTCGGTGCCTCAGGGATAATCTCATACAAGGACCCATATTGTGAATAAATGAAATCCAATTGCTGGGCCCTGAGAATGGCTTCTTCTTCATTTGTCACTTCTGAAGTGGATACATCCTTAGATATGTAAGGCAACAAGGATTTAAGGAACCAGTCTAGTAAGAATTCAGGAGGAATAGTGGCTTTTATAAGGCTCTTTCACCTCCTCCACTCTTGGATATGATCTGAGATATGGGTATCCTTATTCTGCCTAAAGGTAGATAACAAGTCTGTTCTGAAATCATATCGAACCGGAAGATGAAAGTGGCTAAGGAATGCACTAGCCAAGAACCAAAAACTACCGAACACAGTAGAAGGCAACTCAATGTACCATTTTGCTGTAGTATTTGTTAAGGTTCTTTGGAACAGCCTCAACCTAACTGAATCTTCATTCAGCGAATTAGAAGAACACCATAAATGAAAAGTGGTGGCATGAGCCCTAGGATATTCACCAACTTTGCCCTCAAATTTAGGAATGTCTGATGGCAATTTGGTGGGAACAGGTGGCCACGAGGGGTCATGCCTCAATGGGTCGTTCATCAATTTTGACAAATCTGGAAAGTTTAATGTTGCCAGAAAAGGAAGCTTAGGTCGCACTGGGGCACTAAAAGTGTCAGTCTGGGGATTAGAGGGACTTTCCCCCGAATACCCATATGTAAAGGTGGGGTTTTTCCCTACCGTTGGTTGCGAAGTGGATGGATTACTTTGAAACAAATTCCATCCATAAGCCACAAGATTTTGAGTAGGAGGTGCAGTATACGAGGTTCGGGCTGTTCCAGTCAAAATTGGGGTTTGAAAAAAGGGAACATGTATCCCTCCGGTAAACAATGAATAGGGAGAGATCGTGAACGGGGCCAAGACCGGAGTTTGGAAACCTTACCCGTAAGAGGTAGTGTTTCCAAACTGCACTCCTACATAAGAAGGTGATGGGCCTACGTATGGAGGGGATGGGGGAATATGCCCCCCATTCCAAGGAAATCCTTGGATGAAAGCCGAGGATCCTATCGGACCGCTCTGGGCAATGTGTGCAAAGGAAGAAGGAATAGTAGGTATATTGGGGATCCCAGTAACCATGTCACCAGAAGCACCTACTAGGCTTATGGGAACTGATGGTTGGACCACCCGAATCACTGGAGTCAATGGCGTAGTAGGTATGCTAGATCTAGGGGTACTTACCGGGGGAGGTAGTACCCCTTCAGCTAGAAAGGCTGAGGTGAAAGCAAAAGAAATTTCTCCCATAGTAGACATTATCCTGGCCATAGGGACACCTAAAACAGGTGAATCAAAAGGCCTAACTTGGACGATCACATGATCATTTAAGTCAGTGAAGGGTGTGTTAAAATTCCTTGCAAAATATGATCCAGGAGGATATTGGTGGCCACCCACCTATTCCTCTTGGAACCCCACCATTGTTTCTTTCAGTTTTCCAATTCCCTTAATTGTAGCACAATTTACTATTTTTGGCAGTTTTCGGGTCCTAAACTTCTGGAGCCGTTTTGAGGCCCTAAACGACGATTTTTTGGTATCGAATGGTTGGGAAAATATAAGTCCGTTCCGGACTTGATATTTATTGTTTATGGATGTAGTCCTTAAATATATGTTTCTAACGATATATCATGCGTGTTAAACGAAGGAAGTATGCTAAAGTTATGACCCCGAGAAATTGATGTACCAAGTTACCCAATGGGGCCCACATTAAGGCGTTTCACCTCCTAGGGTTAGGATTTTGGATGTGTAGCGTTTCCATTGTTTCTCAATAATATATAGGCCTTTGAGCCTCATTGTAACACATATTTCAGAGGCATGTAGCCACCACATCTCTTCTCAGAGATAAGCTACCAGCACTCTAGCTAGTTTATTTCCATTCTGTATGTAAACAAGTTTCAGTTATTGATTAATGAATTGAAGTGTTATTTCTACTGCATATTTGTTTCTATGGTTATTTGTGTATTCTGTTACGTTCCTGCATAAATCTGGATCAGTGGTATCAGATCAATCTGTTCTTTCTCGATCCTTCTTTACATGTCCCCAACGAGGGCGGGGTATAAAGAGTTAGGGCTCGATCTGGTTGAACCTTTGCAAGATCAGCCTCGTGAATCTCGACGGCGACCCATGGGGAATGAAAATAAAGACAAGGGCGTAGAAGATTCTATCAAAATGTTGCTCGAGGAGGCCCTTGAAAAACAAAGGAATGTGATGATGGATAACTTCACCCATATCCTTCAACGACTTCCCACTGGCGGCACATCTGCATCTAGCATCCACTCTGGAGGTGCAACCCATTTTAAGGTACGAGTAAACTTTGACATTCCCATATTTGATGGTTGAATAGATGCAGATGCCGTAGATAAATGGTTGAATCTATTAGAAGGATATTTCTCGGTTCATGACTTTTCTGACCGGGAAAAGATTACTTTTTCTCTACTCAAAGCCACCCCCCATGTCAAGGAATGGTGGGAAACCTACTGTGAGAGAAAGGATGAGGAGGAATCCTCTCTATTATTGGCCGTACTCACTTGGAATTCTTTTCAAGATGCCATTAAGGGACAATATTATCCGGTGGGGAGCTATGAGGACAAGTACATCCAATGGACTATGTTGCGGCAGCAAAGAGATCAAGATGTACATGAGCTGATGAATCTGTTCCATACCCTGCGCACCAAGTTGGGTATCAAATATTTAGAGAAAAATTTGGTGCTAAAGTACCATAGTTGTCTGTATAGATACATTCAAGAGGAAATGGACTTCCTCGACATCTCCTCGCTTGGTACGGCATATCGGTACGTTGCCAAAATTGAGCAAAAATTCAAACAGAAAAAGTGAGACTTTGGATCTGTGAATCAGAAGCAAGGGAAAGGTGCCCCCAAACCGCAGAACCAAGGACACAGCCAGGGAATGGTGACTCAAGAAAAATTACCAAAGCTGCAAGCAAAGAGAAACACTATCAAGCTGAAGAAGGAAGCGGGAAAGTGGTGCGAGTCCAATAAGAGCCCCACTCACAACACAAGTGAGTGTCGGGCTAAGCAGTCACTGGTGGCCGAGATAAAGGTTTCTGAATTAGATGCATACTCTGACACTGAATCAGAACCCAAGAAGGGGAATGATAGAGGGAAGAAGATTATCGATGTAGATCCCAACACCACCGTTTCCACCACGAAGATCCAAAAGGAAGAACCATAAGATTCAGAGGAGGAGGAGCGTCTTTTCCACTCCCAGATGTGGGTAAAGGGTTCCCTGCTACAGTTCATTGTTGACAGTGAGAGCCAAAAGAACCTGATTTCAGCAGAGGTCATGAAGTGGTTTGGTTTCCTGACCACAGCACACCCACAGCCATACACCATCGGGCCCCTCCACATGGAAACAACAAATGGACAAGGTCGTGGAGGAGTACCAGGACATATTCACCTCACCCATCGAGGTGCCTCTCCACTGTCAGGTCAAGCACCCCATCGATCTGACCCCAGGTGCTCTGCTGCCCAATGGACCGATCTATCGCCGTTCTGTTCTAGAGAATGATGAAATCAAGATGATAATTTAGGAGCTATTGTAGAAGGGTCACATCTGGCCAAGTTCATCGCCTTGTGGGAGCTCGATCATGTTGGTACAGAAGAAGGATGGGACTTGGAGACTCTGTATTGACTATCGGGCACTGAACAAGATCATTGTCCTGAATAGGCACCCAATCCCATAGATTGATGACCTCCTGGACCAGCTTAAAGGGGAAAAATATTTTAGCAAGATCAACTTAAAGTCCGGGTATCACCAGGTACCGATCGAACCGACCGATGTGTGGAAGACTGCCTTCAAAGCCAAGGAGGGCCTTTTAGAATGGTTGTTCATGCCTTTCGGGCTGACGAATGCTCCTGGAACCTTCATGAGACTGATGGACGACATCTTGTAGCCATTCACCAACTTATTTGTAGTAGTGTACTCGGATGAAATCCTGATCTTCAGGCAGACTTGGGAAGATCACCTCCACCACATCTGACAGGTCCTCCAAACATTGCGGCAGCACAAGTTGTGTGCCAATTTGGACAAGTGCACTTTTAACATGACCCAGGTTCAGTATCTAGGATACATTATTGATGACTGTGGGGTACATGTGGATCCAACCAAGATCCAAGTCATTCGGGATTGGCCAGCCCCAAATACTATAACAGAGCTTCGCAGCTTTCTAGGCCTTGCCAATTTCTATTGCAGGTTCATGTTGGGATTCTCTCATATCACTTGGCCCTTATGTCAAGTCACCAAGGGAGGAGCAAAAGCAAAATTCTTTTGGTCGAAAACTCAACAGAAGGCGTTTGCAGGATTGAAACATCGCCTATGCTATGCCCTAGTGCTCACATTACTAGACTTGCAACAACCATTTGAGATTGAGATAGATGCCTCTGACTATGCTATTGGGGCAGTCCTTACTCAACAAGGGCATCCAATGTCATATCATAGTGAGACATTGTCTGCAAATATCCCACTTATGACAAAGAGATGTATTCCATTGTACAGGCTTGCCGAAAATGGAAGCATTACATTTTGGGGAAGCAAACGATCATCCACATAGACCACTGACCCCTGCAGTTCATGCAGACACAAGGGAAGTTACAGAATGATCGCCATCAGAAGTGGTCAACATATCTACAACAGTTTCATTTGAACATCAAGTACAAGAAGGGAAGCACCAATAATGTTGCAGATTGCCTCAGCTGACCACTGATCGTGGTGATAACGATCGTGCTCAACTCTTGTGGGAATGAGACTTCTGATTGGCTGCTTCTCTACAAGAGCAATCCAAATTCAGCCACACATACCAGACACTCTTGGAGGGAAGCCAATTAGTTCCAAAATTTCACCTCTAGGATTTACTACTGTGTCACATGGGACACCTTTGTGTTCCTTCAAGCGAGCGTGCCAAGATGATTTGGGAAGCACACTACAGTCGGGTCGCTGGGCATTTTGAGGTCAAGAAAATAGTGGCAGTACTGCAGAATTATTTCTATTGGCTGAACCTTCGATAGGATGTTGGGAAGTACATCCGATCCTGCACTTCTTGTGCCATTTCCAAACCTTCCATCAAGAAGCAAGGGCTCTATCTTCCGTTGCCTACCCCTAGTTGACCTTGGGAATCCATCTCCATGGATTACATGTCAGGCCTTCCTTCTACTAAGCATGGCAATGACTGTGTGTTTGTGGTCATTGACAGATTCTCAAAGATGGCCATAATGGCGGCTTGCAAGAAGAATATCACAGCAGAAGCCACTGCTAAACTCTTCTTTGAATGAGTGTGGGTACACTTTGGGATCCCATAGTCTATAATATCAGACTAGGACATCAGGTTCCTTAGTACATTCTGGTCTAGCCTATGGTCAATGCTAGACACCAAGCTCACAAAGTCCATAGCTTTCCATCCCCAGACTGATGGCCAGATAGAGGTCATCAACAGGATGATCATACACATTTTGTGCATGTACAACTCAAAGCATCCACTCACATGGGATGAGAGCCTCCCCTATGTACAGCACAGTTATAACCGGGCCCTCCATAGCTCAACCAACCATAGCCCCTTTCAGGCGGGCTTGGGATTCTAGCCACTATGTCCCATTGACGTAGCCATGCCATTTGCAGCTACTCAGGCTGATTCAGCTCATATCCAGTTTGAAGTTTCCAAGGAAAATAACTTCATTGAGCGCATTCAGCACATTCACCAATAGGTTCATGACATATTGGACATATCCAATGCTAAGGACAAGTAGCGACATGATCAACATCGGGTGCAACACAACTTCTAGGTGGGCGACAAAGTGTGGCTACATTTGCAGAAGGAGCGCCTCGCTAGACCCCACTGCAAGCTTCACCCTCTCCGATATGGTCCACACACCATCACCAAGGCTGTTGAGGACAATGCCTTTGAGCTCAGTATCATCACCATTCCTTCGTCTGCACCCAATGTTCAATGTGGACCGCCTTCGGCCCTACTTTCCACATCTACTGGACACATCAGACGTGGCAGAACAACTCACACCAAAAGAGTTAAACCCCGACTGCATGGAACAAGCCACTGTTGATTGGATTATGGACATAGAGATTAAGAACACCCACTAGCAGAAGATCCAGTTATATCGAGTTGTCAAAGCAGTCCAAATCCTTCACCAGGGACCAAGTTCAATAGAAGTTTCCTCATCTCATGGAGGAACTCAATGCAATGGGGACCATTGCTTCCTAAGGGGGGAGGAATGATCTAGGAGAATATTAGTGGCCACCCACCTATTCCTCTTGGACCTCCACCATTTTTTCTTTCAGTTTTCCAGTTTCCTTAATTGTAGCACAATTTAGTATTTTTGGCAGTTTTCGGGTCCTAAACTTTCGGAGCCGTTTTGAGGCCCTAAACGACATTGTTTTGGCATCGAATGGTCGAGAAAATATGAGTCCATTTTGTAATCAATATTTTCCATTTATGGATGTATTCCTTAAACAGATATTTCTAACGATATGTCATGCGTGTCAAACGGAGGAAGTATGCTAAAGTTATGACCCCATAAAATTGATGTACCAAGTTACCCAACGGGTCCCACATTAAGGCGTTTCACCTCCTAGGGTTAGGTTTTTGGATGTGTAGGGTTTCCATTGTTTTTCAATAATATATAGGCCTTTGAGCCTCATTGTAACACAGAGTTCAGAGGCATGTAGCTGCCACATCTCTTCTCAGAGATAAGCTACCAGCACTCTAGCTAGTTTATTTCCATTATGTATGTAAACAAGTTTCAGTTATTGATTAATGAAATGAAGTGTTATTTTCGCTGCATATTTGTTTCTATGGTTATTTGTGTATTCTTTTGCGCTCCTACATAAATCCGTATCAAACTCGTCAGCCTGCAAGTCTTCTATTTCAACTGTATTAAAATCAAAACGGTTAGCTCTAAGTGTCATTTCACCTGAAACTTCACTTACTCCTATCAGTTCAAATGAACCGTTCGTGTCCAATCTCCTCCTTTGAGGTGGAGGTGGAGGTTCCAATGTGATGAGAGGTGGAAGGTTTTGCAACCTTCGTGACCTTCTAATAGGTTGGTCCTCCACGATTGTAAATTTGACAATTCAAACCCTAAGGTCGGCTAAACACAGACAAACCATAGAGCAATCACTATGAAAATTCCTAGAGTCTCAACATCCAGCAAGGGTAAAAGATATTCTTTCTCGAAGAAAGCTGAAGAAGAGTTACTTGGTGTCCTTGAAGAGGTTCTTAGGCACAATCGGAGGAATCACCCACCGCCCTCCTACACTTTCAACAAGGGTTACCTTCCAAGCTCGTCCAAGGTGAACCAAAAATAGCCTTCCGGTTTACCTAGGTATGAACCCTAAATGTCAAGAGACTAAAAGCTACCTTAGCTATACCAACAGTCTGGGGGGACAGCCGCAAGACTGAATCATACGCATGGGCAGGGTAACTGAGCCTGAAATTCTGTCTAAGATAGAATCCCCAGATGCATAAAAGTATTTATTTACGTTTCGACAAGGAATCAGAGGGTTATCTCCTTAGTCCAATGCCTCCACGCGGCCTCGTGCTTGACTCCTGTTTGAGAGGAGCTTCCCAGATACAATCGATAAAGATAAGGATTTACCTATCGAATGGTCCACTATGTCTGAATTTTAAAACTTATGGGAAGTTTACACTTCCTAGCCCACAAGTCTAGCCTAAGCTATTAGGTGAATGGCCCTAAAAAATAAAAATTACTAGTAAATTTTAATTTTTGCATTCATTTTAAGGGCTATTTCTTTACTCAGAAGGAAGTGGAGTGAAGGACTATGATGTTTTTGACTCGATAAGAAATGTAAAAAGAAAAGGTGTATGTTTTTAAAGCAAGTTATCACTACTAAAACAAACTTCTTTTTTCTTTTTCTTTTTGTAAATATAAATTGATGAAAATGCAATGATAAAGAGAAAACTAAGACTATATTTTTGTAGTTTTTTGAGATTATATTTTAAAAACTGAAAGTAAAACTACTCTATGCAAAATCACATGCAAAATCTTCAAAATGTTTTCTTTTCACTTTTTAAAATGCTCAAATACTACTATGCACATTGTTGGAATATAATCCGTCGGGATTATATTTTGTAAATAAATAAAGGAAAATGAATAGTTATGTGGGAAGCTGAAAAGGCTGGTCGGAAGATGAAACTCAACCAGCATATGTAATGTATAAATAAATGATTTTCCAATAGAATAAATGAATCAGGAGTTATTTTACCTAACAGTGGTATCAGAGCACCACCTGCCATAACTCCTGGCAGCATTTCAGTCCTGGAATTCTGTCTGCCAGACCTTCGTTCTGCCAAATTTGTTTCAGGCTACTTGCTCCATCAGTCTTCCAGTCGCATACATTCTCTTTGCCAGCCTGTGCACATTCATTGTATGCGTTATTCTCTTCTAGACCTGCATTGAGGAATGATGTATGAAATAGTCCATTGGTTAATTACTCCCTCAATCAGCTAGACACTCTCGACTGCCCTCTGCTGGAAAATTCAAATGTGACCTGCCTAACCCTAAATCTATTTACGTAGCTATTCTTTCTTGCTGCTCAGACCTGCCTAACCCTAATCTATTGTGTGAGCTGCGATTTCATATTATTTCTGCTGCGAGTTCATATTATTGAAGCCTGTGATATACTGCTGCGAGTTCTTTGAAGTTGTGACCACATTCTACGTGAAAGGAGATTGCTGAGACTGCCCACCACGCTTCGGTGACTGAAGATCGTTGTTGATTGTGTAAGCTCGTGGATTATCATGCCTACGACCTGCTCCTATGGAGTATCATGAAGCTGGAGAGTGCTGCGATTTCTTTGCTATGTATTTGATGAGCTTGAAGACTGACAGTGGTAAAGATTACGATAGAGCCTTTTTTCAAGAGCGTGGAGGTAAAATCTTGGTGTTGTATTTACTTATAACCGTTGGAAGTGCATAAAACCTAATTTATGCCCTAATTATTGTGCGTGGAGTTTTTTGGTAAATTCTGCAAATATTTTCATATGTACCATATGGATGTTGCGTATTGAAGAGGCCCGTGACTGCTGTATTAAAGCTTTTAGTTTGGATGTATACGTATGGGAGTATTGGGTTTCCTCCTTTCGATTTGAAGCTGTGTGTTGAAACCGTGACCATTACATGAGAATATTGTTGGTGTTTGCTGTGTGTTGAGCTTGAAACCATGACCATTACATGTGAATATTGTTGGTGTTTGTGCCCTCATTCAAATGTGTGGAGTGTATTGGAATCGTGAACTTGAATAGTATAAGCTCGAAACTGTTGACTGGTGCTGTTCAAAACCCTATATTTCGTGTGGAGCTACGAGCTGTTTCTTCTGAATGTGAAGACCGTTGCTGCGGCTGAAGACCAAACTGAAGACTGTTTGAAGAGTGTGAAATACTAGAAGTGCAGCGAACTCAATTGTTTGAGTATTCTACAAGTCTGATGCAATATTTTGTATAGATGTATTATTGTGATTTTTCATATAAGAATTTGAATTGTACTTGTAAACAACACTCTAGAATTATTAACACAGGGCTGCATAATTATTTTTGTTGTAAAGCTTGAGGAAGGTGGCAGAGACTTAGACCTGCACCTTTACTCTTTCTTCTTTTTCTCCTATTGTTTTAGTTGCAAGATTCAATCACAGAACCCTTTGATTCGAGCATTTTGGAGAATCACTTTGCTTTGTTCAAAAAGCAAAGAACCACACCAAAGACCAATCCCAAAGGAGAAAGCAGCATGAGAGGCAGAGGAAGAAGAAAATTCAGAGGTAGAGGAGGCAGAAACAACTCAAGCAAAAGATCAGATTTGAAGTGCAAGCGTTGTGGAAATATTGGACACACGGCAGATCAGTGTTGGGCTTCGTGGGACTCCATCAAAGACAGACATAACCAGAAGAAAGATGACAATAATAACCAAGATGCTAGTAAATATTCAGATTCTGCTCATTGTATTGTTGCACATTGTAATCTTGGTATTAATGACATGACTTCACTTTCATCTTACACAGATTGTTGGCTACTTGATACTGGTGCAACATCACACATGACTTTTAGAAAATACTGTTTTGAAGAACTTAATGAAACAATAAATGACATAGTTTACTTTGCAGATAAGTCAAGTCTTAAACCAAAGGGAATGGGCACCATTCGGCTAAAGATCCTTGGATTCCCTGATTTCTTGTTGAAGAATGTTCTTTATCTTCCAGAGTTGCAGAGAAGCTTGCTGTCCTTGGTGCAGATTCGACAGCAAGGCCATTCCATCCACATGTTTGATGGAATCGTAGAAATAAGAAATTCCTTTAACAACCAAGTCATCATGACTGGATACGAAGATGGGAAGCTGCTGAAGCTAAAGGGTTCATCTACAAGGGTTCAGAACTATGCCTACCTCTCTTAGCATGGAGAAGGTAATTTGTCATCAATTTTATTGTGGCATGCAAGATTTGGTCATCTGAATTATAACAGTATTCGTTTGTTGAGAAAGAATGGTGTATTTGGTTTGCCCACCATTCCCAAAGAGAAGAGCAAATGTGATGCATGTATATTAGGGAAACACAGTAAGCTGCCATTCCATGAATCTAATTTCAGAGCAAGTAGGAAATTAGAATTAGTGCATTCTGATTTATGTGGCCCAATGCCAACTCCTTCTACCAATGGGAATAAGTATTTTATGACCTTTGTTGATGACTACTCAAGAATGTGCTGGATTTACTCATTAAAGACAAAATCAGAAGCATTTCAAACATTCAAGGATTTTCATGCATTGATAGAAAAACAAGCACAATCTAAAATTGGTACACTTCGTACTGACAATGGGAAAGAATACACTTCAAATGCTTTTGAAGATTATCTTCGCCAACATGGAATTGCACATCAGACTACAGTTCCCTACAATCCTCAACAAAACGGTGTAGCAGAAAGAATGAACAGAATCATAATGAATATGGTACGCTCAATGATGTTCTTTAAGAATGTAAAACTAATGTTTTGGGGTGATGCAATGAAATGTGCAGCCTATTTGAGAAACATAAGTCCCTCAAATGCTCTTGATAACAAGACTCCACATGAAATGTGGTTTGGCCATCTCCCTTCAGTTAGGCATCTCAGAGTTTTTGGTTCCACCTATTATGCCTTGATTCCAAAGGAGCAAAGAAACAAGCTTGGTGCTCGAAGCAGAAAATGCATTTTCTTGGGGTACGAAGAAAACTCCAAGGCATACCGTCTGTATGATGAGGTAAACAAGAAGTTTGTTATTTCCAGAGATGTCATTTTTCTTGAGACTAATAAAAATGACCAGTCCATTGAGAGACAGCTTGATTGTTTGGAAAATTATCCTCATCCAAAGAAATATTCTGAAAATGAATATGAAATTCCAAACCTTGAAGGGGGAATTCCTATTCTGGATCAACCTTTGGAATTTCCATATGAAGCACCAACTCCCTCGCATGAAGAAGTTCCTGCTACTTCACCTAAACAAGAGATTCAACTAGATGATGTGATTGAGAGACTTGGAAGACTCAACCTTGAAGGAAATGAAGCACCACCAGCTGATCAACCAGGACCATCACGGAAGATTCCTAAATGGGCCACAAAGACACTTGAAAGTGTCCATCCAGATGAAGTTGGAAAGACGGGATTGAGAAGTTCAAAAAGACATGAAGATGGAGGAGAAGCAGATAATTCAGGCGATGACATGGATGTATCGTTTGATTGTGAATTTAATTTATCTGCTAACTTTGAACCAAATTCCTTTGAAGAAGCTTCTACTCGAGTTGAGTGGAAAGAAGCTATGCAGAATGAGTATGATGCACTCATGAAGAATGGAACTTGGAAGCTGGTTGACCCTCCAGTTGGAACCAAACCAATTGGATGCAAGTGGGTGTACAAGAACAAATACAGATCAGATGGCTCACTTGACAAGCACAAAGCGAGGCTTGTAGCAAAAGTCTATGCACAGAAGGAAGGAATTGACTATGAAGAAACGTTTTCTCCTACAGCAAAATGGGCCACCTTCCGTACCTTACTCTCTTTATCTGCTCAGAATGGGTGGAAATTTCATTAGATGGATGTGAAAACTTCTTTCTTGAATGGAGACTTAAAAGAGAATGTCTTCATGTCTCAGCCAGAAGGCTTTGTTGTGAAAGGAAAAGAACAAAAGGTATGCAAGCTTGTCAAATCCTTGCATGGCCTAAAACAAGCGCCTCACGCATGGTATGAAAAATTAACTGAGCATATTTTGAAGTTAAATTTCGAACATTTTGATCTTGATGATGCAACACTGTTTATAAAGAAATTTGGAAGATCTGTTGTGTATCTTGTGGTGTACGTAGATGATCTTTTGATGACAAGGAACAATGAGAGTTATATATCATCCATAAAGAAAGATTTGAAAAATATCTTTGAAATGACAGATATGGGACATCTCCACTATTACTTAGGAATTGAAGTCACTCAACATCCTAAGTACATATTCCTATCTCAGAAAAAATATGTTGGAGAACTACTAGACAAATTTTGCATGACAGAATGAAACCCTATCTCTACTCCAATGGAACAGAAAATGAAGCTCACATCAAGCGAAGGAAAAGAATTTGAGGATGCGACCAAGTATCGACAACTTGTAGGAAGACTTATATACCTTACAACAACTAGACCAGATATTTCTTATGTTGTTGGCATACTTTCAAGGTTCATGCATAAACCTTGTGAAGGACACTAATCAACTGCAAAACGAGTTCTAAGATACTTGAAGGGGACTCAAGACGTTGGACTCAAGTACTCTAAGGTGGATGACTTCAAACTTATTGGGTACTCAGACTCAAATTTTGATG